>JANHFL010006805.1:9930-24152 GCA_032468155.1 Oxyrhabdium leporinum | reverse complement strand
AAAAGGAAGGAAGGAAGAAAGGAAGGAAGGAAGGAAGGAAGGAAGGAAGGAAGGAAGGAAGGAAGGAAGGAAGAAGACTGATTTACTGAATCAGATGTAATATGTACTTTCCCTAAGCATCCATAAAAGTACAAATAATATTAATTTGCTTCAATTTAAATTAAGAGAAGAATAATTTATCTGATCTTTCCTTTTTCCTAATATCTTTGTTTTATGTGATTCAATGAATATTCTATATTAAGAGCATAAAGGAAATTCATTTACAATTTATCAGAAATCAGAGATTTAAAATCTATCCTCTCCTTAATTATTTTCCATATATTCTTGTTATAATTTTAACATTTTTTCCTGTTTTTCCCATGAAGCATGTTACAATATAACCATGAATATAGCTCAAACACTTATTAAGTCTATAGGTTTATATTTTTAAAAAAAATCTTCAAAATCTTTCTTTATATACTTTTGATAAAAACTAGGTTAATTAGTAATGTATTTATATAGCCATCTGAAAAAATAGAATGGCTTTCACCTATAACATGTAATGGAAAAATATTAGATTACCAATATTACATTTTCAATTTTTAATGTTATGATTTATTTTATGTGTACCGTCTTTATTATTTTTACAAAAGGCTCAAGGTGAATTTTTCCTCCTCTTATTTTCCCATAACAACAACCCTGTTTTTAATCCAATTTTATCCAATGAGCTATAGATAAATTTACTGAAAATAATCAAGTTGGAAACCAAACTGATTTGTTTGTGTGTATGGGTGTGTGTTGGTTTGTATGAGGGATTTAATATTGCCATAAATCCATCAAAATCACAAACAGGAAAAAAATAAGCAGATTAAAAAGGAAAATACAAAATAATAAAAGGGAAGACAAAACTAAAAGAAAAAGAAAAACAAAGTCTATTTTACATAAGCTTCCATCAGAGACATATGGAAAATAAATACAATAAAAGTAGCTCATCTTACTTTACAAAAAGTTTCAGATGGATCAATTTTTTTCCCCAAAGATAAAGAAATAAAAGCTGTAAAAAAGGGGGGGGAAAGAATGATCTGTTGTTCTGCCAAATTGTCATTGTCATTAGTTTGTTTTCTCAATCATTTTTTTTTATTTTTTTTAAAGGGGGAAGATCCTGTTATATTTTTTACATTCCATTCTAAAGATCCCTTTTTTAAAAGACACGGGTTAAGAGCCAGTATGGAAGATCTATGAAAACTCACCATAATAAACGAGATAAGAATAAGAACTGAATAGAAACAAAAATCTACAAAATAGGCCGATTCAATTTGTGAGTGGCATTCCAGATACAGTGAAAAGATCTCACATGTGCATTCTTCATAAAAACTGCTATTGACTGAATTTATCATCATTGTAAGGAGTGTTTAAAAATTATGTTTTCGGAACAGTATACCCTATAAATGGGCTCTTAATTTTGAACATCTCTTTCAGACTTTGACTATAAATCAAATATCAAAATAGTATAAATCGTGAACATCTTTACTTAGTTTAACACAATCTCAACATCAATGTCATATTGTTTATCAGAATACTTAGGCTAAGTGACTATTTTTTTCTGAATCAATCATTCAGGTTTTTAACTCCACATTTTCTCTGTTCTATACTTTGGTTTCATCTCCACAAAATTCCATTGTACTGAATCCACTCACATAATTCAATCTTTCTAAAAGATTGTAAATTGTGAGAAAGAGCTATTAAAGAAATAAGCAACTCCACATAACTTTCTGAAGAAACTTCTGCTAACTTCTCTGCTATATTTTCTTAAGGTCAAAGAATATAGTAATACAAATAAAGGATAATATTTGTAGCTCAGGGTTCAAATGAAGGGTCCTTGGTTCTCTCTGAGCTTGCTTGTTTTCGTGCAGATGTTTCATTACCCTAACTTGGTAACATCATCAGTGCTAGGAAGGAGTGCTGTATTCTTTCAGTTTATATTCTGGTATCTTGCCTCTCTGTAGCAATAGCACTTACACTTATATACTACTTCATAGTACCTTATAGTCCTCGCTAAGAGATTTACAGAGTCAGCATATTGCCCCAACTATCTGGCATTTTAATGACCTCAGAAGAGTGAAAGACTGAGTCAGTCTTGACCCAGTCAGGATTGAACTCCTGGCTGTCAACAAAATTAGCTTGCAATACTGCATTCTAACCATTGAGCCACCATGGCTCACTAAATATATATTGAATATTTCATTCTTGTTCAGGACAGCTGTTTCCCTTTAGATTGTTGCTCCTCCTTAAATCTTTATTAATCATTTCAGAATAGTAATTTAAATGAAGAAATAGAGTTTTCTGTTTGAAATAATAAATTCAGCATGTTGCCATTAGCAACAGTTCAGTAGTGGAACCTATTAGACAGGAAATGTTGAGGTCTCCTTTATGGGTTGTTTTCAGTCAGGTGTTCAGGTGGACATAAACAGCCATGAAACTGAGGATGGCTAATTCGGATTCATGCATGATGCCATTTGACTTCCAACTCTACCTATATGCAGGGGAATCCTATGTAATTTTACTTAGTTTTCCCTCTTAGTTCAAGGAATTTAGTATGGATAGGATTGCAACTTCATTATAACATAATATGATTCATACTACAACCTGCTTTAGTTCTTTATCTGCCAATCTTGTTAACTACTTATAATTGATTCTAACACAATCAGTTTCAAATAAATAAGGAACTAGGAACATTGTATCTGTTTCTTAAAAATCATCCTATAAACCTTGTAAGATGTTTATGCCAGCTTGAAGAAGTGGTAATATATTTTATAATGAACAAGTTATATTGTACCAATCAATGCTGAGAGATTTAAAGTGCTGAACAACATACCAGCATGTCTTAGTTAAGTTGAAGTGATTCATAAAACACTAGTTTGTCATCCTTGACTTTCCAAGTTAAAGTTATCTATCAATTCTTAAAAGCTTTAGATGTGTGAAATGAATAAAATGGTACATGGATCTTACTCTAAGACACTGACAGGAAGACAGGTTTGAAATGAAAGAATGCCAAAAAATTGTATTTTAAAAAAAATCTAGGATCTTTACAGCTTTGTGAAAAACTCTTTTGTTTGTCTAATTTTTACTAATCAGGCATTCTTTTTCATTTTGTATTATAAACCTAAGGCTTTTAATATGGAAATCAAAGGCCCCATATATTTTGTCATGCACACACACACACACACACACACACACATGCGCACACACACATACACACACTGTAATGATATAACTATTTTGAATATTGACATCTGTTTGGGCATATAACACACAGCATTTTAAAACTGATAAACCATAAACAGTGCAGTTCTAGCTTTGTGTTCAGACTTTGGATTGTAATATTGTTGTACTGTATTGTTTTGTTTGATTTGTGTCATTTTTAGATCATTTTATTCTAGCTGTAAATAAAAATAAAATAAAATTGTAAATAAATGATATTTGGAAGCAAGCAGTCACCCCAGCTTGGAACATGGCTGTAGAAGGAAAAATAATTATACAGACCTGCATATGTATATATCATACTGTCTGTTCATAATACAGCTATTCAATCATCATTTGCTTGTCTTTCTCAGTCTCTAAAGAAAGAACTATTTTTTTCTTATTAAAAATGGTGTAGATATAATTATTAGGGAACTAGGACACAGAAATCAAGGTAATTGTAGAAAGTGATGGCAGGATTCCCTCAACTGCTCTTATCAGTGCATCTAACAATAAACTGAAGGGATGGCCAATTGTCTTATATCAAACACTTGCATATGTCATTTCCATTTATCTCATTTCATATTCATTCCCTCCCAAAGGGCTTGAAGATTGCTGTAAACTCGTTTCTGTCAAATGAGAGACCCATAGTGCCCTACATTTTGGACATCTGACAGGTCTATCTTGATGGTTTTTTATGAGGTAATGTTTGTAGTAATTTTAAACAACAACAACTACATTTCTTTTACATTTACCTTTTACATTCTTTTACATTTACATATACATTTACCTTTGGACAAAGTAAAAGGTGGCAAAGACAGCAATAGTTCACAGTATGCAATCATTAAGGATGAATTGTTTGCCATTTCCTTATTTCCATTATATAATCTCTGCATCTATCAATGTACTTTTCCTGTACTTTTCTGTATGACAGTTTGGAACTAGATAGAAAATAGATGTTTCTTCCAAGCGGAAGTGGGATTTATTCCTGATTATGTATGTGTAAAATTGCAGCCCAGTCAGTCTGAATATCTCCTTGCTTATCTACTTGTCTATCTATATGAACACATATGTAATTTGAAACTATCAGTAGTGCCTAATCAGTAACAGCAAATGTACTTGAAAAAAATTCTGTGTGCCTATACTTTTGCTGATGAATAGGCTGAAATGTTACAATGCTTATCAGGTAGTAGTCAGGCATTAAAGTTATCTTTAACCCATCAAATGAATCTGTTTCCATTAACTTGCATCAAGCTCTTTAGTTCTTCCTGAAATACAAGGCTAGCCTTTGGTGTAAAAGTTTCCCTTTTTCTTTTAATGTCCCCCAGGTAACAATTTCATGTAAAAATTGCTAGGCAGTAGAGGTCACTACTCTAATCCTCCCAGATCAATACAGAGCCCCCCTCTACCCTTTTTAAACAAAAAAAAACAAAAACAAAAAACTTCTTCAGTGACCAAAATGGATCGAGTCAGGCTGCAGCCATTTCTCTGTGCATCAGGCTGTGCAATTGATTTCAAGATAACGGACAAGGAAAAAAGGTTTGCAAGGCCTGACTGCCCTCTGTCACTGTGGGAAACTTGAAACAGTGTAATTCAGCGTTTGTTTGTTTGTTTGTTTGTTTGTTCGTTCATTTTTTTAATGCTTTACTTGTCATGCAGCATGAGAGTACTGTGGGAACGCACACACTGGATCTTGAAGATGTTTAAATAAGACCTTAGTTCTAAAGATGGAATAAAGTCTGGTAGACAGGAAGTAGAAGTTATAAACTTAAATGAATGACAAATGCTAGTATCAAGACTGGTGTCAGGTACATTGACAGCGAGCAGAAGATTTAGAGTTATCCACCAACAAATAATTTCATACAAAGTGCACTTCATCCTGTCTGTTACATTTATTTCATTTCATTTTGAATTAAAATTGATAAAGTCCTCCGGCATCATCTTTCTCTGTTCTTCTGCTTGGGTGCTGCCTTGTTGAACTGATTCTGTTGCTCTCACCTGAAATCTCTCTGCACATCCCAAACAAATACCAACTACTCTTCCTGACAAACTGTCACCAAGGTATGGAAGCCTGATCCTGTGTAGTTGAGCATACAAATGATAAGGTAATACTGATGTGTCAAAGTGCCAGAATGGAAAGAAAAACTCAGAGAGATTGTTGAAAGGACAGTCTTTCCACCATTTGAGACCAGCTAATGAATGTCCATCTTTGAGTTGCAAAAGTCTATACATCTTTAAAGGAAATGGTTTTCTGTGGTTTGTCTGTATTTTTGCTTTCTTGCTTTTCAATCATACTGTCATGTTGCAAATTTTAATACATGCATATTCTGTTTTTTAAGAATAAATATTTCACAAAGCCAAAATATCCTAAATGTGCATATAAATGGGTTATGCAGTCCGGATTCTTAAACTCCCCTAGATATGCTGCTACTTTTAATAACACAAAGTTTGATAAAGCAAAACTTCTGATTTATATTTAAGCATTTAAGGAGCATGTAATCAAGATACAAGGAACTGTATTTCTATTTGAATAATTGTATCATCTTTTATTATGTGTCCTTTCCATGTCCTTTTGGTGATGTGAGTGCTCATTTTTGGCAATCCAAAACTAGCCAATTTAATTATACTGATGGCTTACCATGTGTTCACAACTACTAAGTGGTAAGATTTAAGAGTTATCCACGCTACAACATGTAAATTAACCTTAACCTCTATTACCATTAATCTGTCAAGCAGGTTAACTGAAGAACGTACAGGATAAAATATTTAGGAACAATACAAAGGGTAAACTGATGACTGAGCTATGGGAAACATGAGCTGGATCTGCTCCTTGAACAAATTTAACAAATTATTCTCCAAAGCAGCAAGCAAGTAGCATGAAAAAATAGCAGAAATTAATTTCTGACTATTTTCAGTCAATAAAATGACAAAAGAACTAAAATATTTAAAAATATGTCTAGCAAATGTTGGAAATGTAACCCAAAAATGACCACATTTTATCATATGTGGTGGACTTGTGTTAAAGAAAAAAAAATTGTACAAAGATACATAGGTGGCTAGGAAAGATGATAGGGAAACATGTAGATTTTAAACCTGAACTGTTTATATTAAGTATAATATCAGAAAGATTAGATAAAAAGTATGTATTTAACATTACATGTCATAACAGCAGTGAGGATTAAATTCGCACAATATTGAAAAAATGAAGAAACACTGTGAGATGAAGAGATAATTAAGAAGATACTAGACTGTGAAGAAATGGATAGATTGGCATTGAAAATTAAACAGAAAGAAGACACAGAATACTATCAAACATGGAATCTATTTTATCAGTGGTTGAAAAAAGGGGTGGAGATTAATAATGTAATTAGTATTGTTAAGCAAATTAAATACCCAGACAACACGATGTTTATTAAGCACTAAGAAATATAATTAATAAAAAATCAATAAAAGAATGACAAAAGAATTCATATTCTTTGAGATACTCAGAACAGAAATCTAAGTTGTGATTTGGAATAGCCAATTCCTATAATATACTGGTTCTCACCACTCTTGCTGAAGGGTACAAAATAGACTGTAAGATTATATCCAATATACCAGCTTTCTTTAACAAAAATAAGGATTCAGAATTTTGCTTAAATGTAGGACTACTATTTTGAGTAAAATATCACATTCCCCAAATGTAGGCATTTACAAGTATAAGTTCTAAACCCCCTAATTTTGTCGTAGCTCCCAATTAAGAAACCACCTTTTAATGCCACTGATTCATTTTTATAAACATCAATTAATAATACACTCACTGAGAGGGAGAATGAGGCAAAGACTGTAAAAGTGCTATGCAGATTAACAGGCCAATCCAATTAACCACTATGGTAATAAAATGATAATCAGTTCTGGGTGCGGAAGGATAACCATTTCAGTACACTGATAATTACAACTTTTTATAGCTGATCAGTGCTACATCAGGTAGGGACAACTAGTGGACTCATTACATCCTGTTATTTCAGTACATTTCTCACTGGGTACATTTCGGTTCATTTCCCAATGAGAATCAGCAATTATTTGACTTCTCTGACTTCTCTTTCAGGAGAGAGCCACTTGGAACCAATTCAATGTTAAAGGTGTCTCAGATCTGCCATCCCATCACTTCAGCGCTACTTCACTTCAATGGCATCCTGTCATAAAAGTGGGAAAGGAGGAATAAGGGGATATAGGGAAGGGGGATATAAGGATGACAGGAACCAGAGGTGTCACCCAAGAGCAGAGCGTGGCAGATCCAAGGACACAACATCAAAATGGAGTGCAAATGCTCACCAAAATGGTGCCAAACTTTAGGACTGTTACCAAAATACCTGGTTTGAATACCATTGGACATTCACAAAAGAACCAAGTAGGACGGCCCAGGAGAAGGGGAAAGTACTGAGTTTACATGGGAATATTCAAATCTGGCTTTGCTAACACTGTAACCACTTGGTTTTAATAAAAGTATATGTTTTGCTAAAAATGGAATTGAGGGTCTTTCTTTTCTAAATGCCCAAGCTGGGACAGCCTGGCAGGGTGTTAAATCATCTGGAGTAGGAAAGCATCTTTAGGATTATGCCCATGACTAGACTATGTATTTGATTTATAAGAGTATCTCTTCTTTTTTGCCATGATCCTATCTCTATATTCCTTGATTTTTCAAGAACGATTTTTTTCTATGTTGTTACTAGTCCACTCCTTGGAGGTTCTTACTGTTATGTGCATTTAGTTGGACCTACAGCTGTGCTACACAAGATTTAGTATGTTTCTTAGAAAGGCCAAGAAAAGATTAGCTTTCCTTTATGCCTACTTATATTCTTCCTTGATTTTGTAAGGATTTGTCCTGTAGCAAGATATTTACTCTCTGTTCAAGTAATATCTGGATCTATTCCTAAAACTAGGCTGGAATGCTGCCCATTCCAAGTAAAGAAAAGAAAGGGAGCAATCATTACAGCCTATAAATATGAAGTGGATTGAATAGTTGCACAGCAACCATCTGGGTTCAGGAATGAATAATGTCTGAACTGTAATAGTTGGGTCTTGTTTTATGGATCTGTGTGCTCTGTCCATGATTTTTTCATCCTACTCTTAGCATTTATAAGGCCAACATTTTTTTCCAAGTATTACACGTGATAATTTTTATTTCTATATTATTTTATAATAAAAATAGAAGTATACTTCTGAAGCAACCTCAGGGATAAACTGCCATAATAGGATCATATTATGTATTATATAAAACACTGTATGCAATCACCCCTACAGATTAGGCTATTGCTATTTTGGCAGGTTTTCCTCAACTTCATTTCTACTTCATCTCTTCCTTGCTTTTATTGCCAGGTAGAATAAAAGGGTCAATACTCTTTCCCACTACAAATACCATCATGTGATCGCATACAATATCTTTCTGACCTTGAAATTTCACAGAGGTTCACATGAGAATGCTGAAATTTCAGGAGTTATCAACATTCTTGTCTGAAATCTCATGACATTTGATGATCTACTGAGATTTTGCCATTTATTTTATTTAATTTCTAACTTAATTTTGGGGATCCCAGAGTATCATTTAGAATCATTATAGTCACTTAGTGCAAGCCTACATGTACTAGTCCCTGAGATAAACCATTTATATTTTGTATATTCTGATTATATCCATCAAATCATTTTCTATTTTACTTGAATAGCTTTTTTAAAAAAGTATTCTAATTCAGGAATAGTGATCTCCAGGTGTACTGGAATTCATGATTCTTAGAAAATATATTTACTACTTGATAATTATTAAAGTGTCACCCAGATATTTGGACAGCATCAATTATCTTTCAATTATTATTTAAAAAATAATATGTAACCCAATTCAACTTGACACACTCTTACAACCCAGTATGCTTTGAATCACATATTTAGAAAGTCCTAAAACAATGTTTTAATGTAAGAAGTACCTTTAAAAAATCTTGCAGATAAGAAGACCAAAAAAAAAAAAATCCTTTCCTTACTACTTTTTTCTGATGGAATTGGTGAATTTAATTCAGGATAAATCCTATGTAGGATTCAGTAAGGCAACTGGTGGAACAGATTTTTCACCTCTCTACTCACTATAAATGATTTCTGTAAAAATTAAATCAAGCCATACTTTGTGTAAGTACACACCGTAAATTTTATGGAATCTTACCAGGTTCCAGGGATGTAAATAACACACAAATGTGTGTCCAAATAGCTAATCTATTTTGCTGAACTACTGGACACTATAATTATCCATATGCACAAGAAGGTTTTCTGATCAATACACAGTATTGCCTTCCTGATTCTTTTCTTTTTTTCCTTCCGTCACCTTTCTGAATTTTGTTCAGCATCTTTATCACTAGCAGAAGAATAGAACCATGAATCAAGAAAGTCTGATCAGCATTGACCATTTAAATGAAATTGTTCAGCAATTGGTTATACTGAGTCACTGAAATGAAAAACTGGATCAGTCAGGCAAAAAGTTATTATTTATAGCCTCATTTGTTTATTTGAGGTTATGCATACAAAAATTAGCAACCCCTACCTGCAAAACTCAGGCTCATTTCACAGCATAGCCTGCGAGAAGGTGCACTTAACCCATGAAGTGATGGATTTGTTATGTTACTCAAGCAGGTATGCCATTATCTAAGTACTGCAGTTACTGTTAGATTGTTTTTCCTGTGTTGGGCTAATAAACTTTATGGTAATCTCAAATCTCTTATTTGAAACATGAAAATTTTCTGTATATATCATATGTACCATTCCTTTTATTGGGTGGAAGAATAATAATTTTACTCTGACTTTTATAATTATACAGTTGTTTTAATTGTAGTTAGTTAGTTGTTTTAGATATTTGACGTACTTAGTTCTTTGAGTCCATCTATTATTTGATTGTTTTCATGTTTCATATTTAAACTGAAATCCTTTTCTGGCAGAATCTTGATGGTGCAATTTTGACTTGGGGCTCATAAATGTGATACATTTCACCTATAACAATGTTCTCACCACCTTAACTGGTTGATGCAGCTGCAACAGAAAGTATATAAATCTTCTGTTTCCCAAAGATATATTTTGAGCACGAATGTAAAGATGCATGACACAATGTGGTTTTATGTATATTAAAAGTATATAACACTGTAACTTCCTAGCCAGGTAAATCTTAAAGAACAAGTCAGGAACTAAACTTCCTATCCCATGGTAATGAACATTTTCCTACTCACCAGTTACTCAATCAGAATGGTAACCATAAGTGATTGATACAGGAAAAAATCATTTTGATGACATTTAGGCTATCTTGCATTACCCATATTTAAAAACAAAGAGAGAGAGAGAGAGAGAAGGAGGTGAAAGTAGAGGGTAAAAAGCTTTCTGAGCCCATGATTTTCATTAAGAATCTATTAATATTCCTTTACCATGGGGATCTCCTACCTTGGCAACTTTAAGACTCGTAGACTTCAACTTCCAGAATTCTTAAAGTTGCCAAGGTTGGATACCCCTGCATTACCACATTTATTCCCTTTCTTCTCAATTGGAGAAGGTATCATTGCTGACATAGCAATAACAGAGTTAATAAGAAGGTGCAGATTAAAGCTACATCACACTATTTTCACTACTCATTCACTGAAAAGCTGATGGAAGCTTTCCTAACTTGCCCTCACTTTTTTAGATCTCAAAATACAAACGCAGAAGAGTAGAAACATGGCCTTGAAGAAGGAATTCAATTGCCATTATAACTAACTAACTAACTAAGAAGAGGTAAGGCAAAATTCAAAATTGCACTGTCTTTATTCTTTTTTAGTATAGAGGTATGGAAAAGTCTATAACAGTAAAGGTCCAGTAGTCCTTGCAGTGTCTGTTTCCTAGCAACATCTGTCCTGAAGGGCTGATAACTAAGAACAAACAGAAATTCCAAAGAAACCAGAAGTTGCCCTACAGATGCCCAGAAAAGAGTAAACATTTCAGCCCTGGATGAACTACTGGTATAAATAGTCTAAAGGCCAACTCTACTTCACTCCTGTTCAACATAAAAAAAGAAAGAATTATGCAAATACCTTAGACAGCAGCTTTTTCTACTATAAACTTTGGGATTGAATGCTTTCTGAAAACTTCTGAAGAGTTTAAACTAGCCATTCAGCTATGGAACAATATAAATATTACACCATTTATAAAATTAGCCACAACGATCAGCATTTCTCTGTTGCATTTAAAAGTCTCTTGAAATCTTTGAAAGCATGTCAGCACTTCCGGTGGATACTAATTTTGGATGGATGCTATTAGTATGCAGATGTACATCTATAAGAATATTTCATAACTCAGAAGTTATTTAACCTAATTTTTTAAAGGCTATAATCTGGTTTCTTTTTCCATCCTTAATCTCTTTTACTCAGTTCAAATTAGGCTGCATTTCCTTTTCGGTTTATTTAAGGCTGTGCCATCTCAGATACTTGGGAAGCATCTTTGGTTCACCTTAAGTTATTAGACAGATTTGAGCCTTTCTTAAGAAGAACGTTTAGCTTATTGCAATTTTCACTTCTGGGCATTAACTGTTTTCAGATATTCTAAATTTATAGTAAATTTATGGTGTGCATTTGTCTGGTTGTTTGGAGGTAGGGAACCTGACAAAACCTGAGTGGTTTATTTGAACAAAATGGTCCTGGATTCAAAGATAGCACTTCTCAGTTGCATTTAAAAGTCTCTTGAAAGTGCAAGAATAGCATGTCAGCATTTTTGTAATATGCATTCGCTCTAATAAATGTAGCATTAGTTGTGGCTGGAATGAGGAAAAGAGATAGGAAACTTTCTAAACAAGTTGAAGAAATTTGATTGGGATAATTATGTTCTTTTGTTCAATCTAGCAGTTGCCAATCTAGCAGTTCAAAAACATGCAAATACAAGTAGATGAATGGGTACTGCATAAAAGCACATGGGAAAGTAACAGTGTTCTTTGTTTAGTCGCTTCTCTCTCTCTGCAGTGTGTTGTCATGCCAGCCACATGACCACAGAAATATCTCCAGATAATGCTGCCTCTTTGGCTTAAGAAATGGAGGTACTTTTCAGATACCCTTCAGATAATTGGACTGAATTCCCACCAGTAGGAAAATAGTGTGCTCAAAGGCCCTGTAAAGCTGTAGTTTTAGTAAAGGGAGCAGAAAGAAATAAAAACAAAACAAAAAAGAAAAGAAAAGTCTGGCCTGGTCTGGTCTGGTCTGGCATTTCATGATACCCAGCATGAACTTTATCAGCTTGAGGTCTCAACATTCAGCTTTGCTTATGCACTTGCAAAGCTTTCATTTACAGGTGCTAATAGAGTTCATTTTTCCTTAGTTGCTATTTGAAAAATGACATTATTCAGGATGCAAGTCAAGTAAGAAGTTCCATTTCTTCATTGCTAATATGTAGGTGGGGCTGATGAAATTTACATTGACTTTAGGTTAATATATTGTATTGTCTTTGCTTTCAATATTAATATTGGACCGATACATTAAAGACTTTGAAAATCTGTTTCATTTAATATGTTTTAATGCTGAATCATGATAGCTAACTAAGTTTTTAACTTACTGTGGTCTGCATATGCCAAGACTCTCTGCAAAGTGTTATATGTTTAACTAGATAAAGTTTAAACCATTTCTTTAAGCAGTTTGTATTGCCACTCAACACTGGAGGTTGAATAGCTGGAATAAAAAGATTTTTTTTTAAAAAAAATAGTAACACAGTTCATATGATCAACTTGTGATTTTTAAATATATTAATTAATATGAGAATGGAAGGGATACAGCTGCAATAAGGGCTGAATTTTTAATCCAGTTCTTATTTAAGGCCTCTGAAAATAGTCATTATTCTTGAAGATTCAATGTATCGTTGAACATATGGCTGCAAGATATAGAATTATTTTTAAAACTAATTTTAGGCTTTTAAAAAAAATCTGCTTCTAGTTTCTATCAACAGTCCCTGTTCACAGCTAGTTCATTGTCAGGTGTAATATATAGTGAAAACTAGAAGGAGGAATGGCCTAATTACGTCCCCAAAGCTTGTATATAATATTTGCATCCTGTTAATCTAATAAAAGCTCTTACCTTCAAGCTTTAGTCATAGATTTATGTCTAATAGGTAAAGTTGAAGCTTCCAGGATAATGAATTATTAAACACCCACAGCTCATAAATTGAGCTTTCACACAAAACTACTTAAAATAAGAAGTCCAAGTATTTCAAATTAAACTGCACTTATTATATGATTGTATTGGTTATAACTTTAAAGTAAAAGTTGCATTCATCATTGAGGGACTTATGAAAATGTCTCACTTTATTGATGTAGTTGCTAGTTGTCCATGACTTACCCAATAAAATACTTTTCCTTTAAAAATGATTGTTTGGAATAATCCATCATTGGTTTCATGAATGTTAGCTTCAGAACACATACAGTGTAATCCTGCATAGGTTTCCTCAGTAGGACTCATTGCAGTGCAAGGGTTATTCTCAACTAATTTATGGCAATTTAGTCATTGTCTGATCCTCTCTTTAACAGACACATATACATGTTGCCCAAAGAAATCACCCCCTTTCCTTAATAATTAAGTTAAAAATTTTCAACAAAGCAAGTTGAACTTGGATTAACATTTTAAAGTATACAGCAGTAAAATAATTAAAATATGCAACCTTGCCTGTAATAAAATGATTTTAATAGGAAGAACTCTGCTAAAAGATAAATACTTTTTTTAAAAAAATGTCTTGTCTGGAAAAGTTAGCCATGCAAGCATTTCCTGGGCAGGACAGTCTTGCTGCCTTGAAGCAAGGGAAAATAAACTTTCTCAAGACTTTCCATTCAATTGGATATAATCCTGAGAACTCTTACAAGATCAATTTTGTGAACTTACAATTTTGTAAGAACTCTTACAAGATCAATGCAGTGGCTAGAGTGTTGAACTGCAGTCCACTTCTGCTGATTCAATCTAGCGGTTCAAATCCCACTAGGCTCAAGGTTGACTCAG
>JANHFL010006804.1:0-12991 GCA_032468155.1 Oxyrhabdium leporinum | reverse complement strand
GCAGATTGGTACTGATAGCAGGATGAAAACACAAGTCTCTTTAGTCCACAATCAGCTCCACCTCAAAATATTTCCTGCCGGCTGCTGGAACAGACCGACTGCTCAACGGTTGGTTAGGCCTGAGGCTTTGCGGATGCTTAGTGTACTAGTCTAAGATTTAGAAGAAAAGTTGGAACTGCTGATTGTTCCAGAAACAAATTATTTCGGAGCACGCTTCCTTTTCTAGAATAAAAAGAGAGATTATTTTGCAAAAATTGTTATTATTTCTTATATCTTATTAACAAAGTGTCTCTCCAGCTCAGCTTAGCTTTAATGGCCGAGTAGCTTTAAATAATGGACATTAGGGAAAAGATACGGTGTGTCAAATGCCGGAAGAATTTGGGACACACAAAAGGAATTATTTATCTACAATTATAGGATCCAAAGATCTCAGTATCCTTGTGGACTACAAGTTAAACACGACCTAAAGTGTGATGCAACCGGTTTTATTTTTAAAAAAAATATCAAAAAAAATATTGGGGTCCAGTCATGCTGCTTTCTGCTTCTCTCTAGCCAACATACGTAATCTAATGTGCAAATGGGAGCCGGAGGACCCCACTTGTTTAATAAGGAAATCTCCCCTTGGGAGATCTAAAAGTAACGCTTGAAAAGGTAATGGTGAAAAAGGTTTTAAAAAATGGCTAAAGTTCCAAACGTAATGCTTAAAAAGGAGCAGCTCTGGCCTGAAATGGCCCCTGCCAGACTTGGAGTTCTGCACTCCGGAGTAGGGTGGCTGGAGGAGGGAACGGCCCGTCGTTTGTCTCTGCCATAGGAGCGGACATGCTTGCAACGCTGTGGGCCGTGGCTGCCTGCCTCTGACCAGAACGCAGATGGGGACGTCCGTCATGGCAACCCTCTGCTCAGTGGCTGCTTGGCAAGTGGACCCTGGGAAAACGTCCAGCGTCTTTGGCTCCAATTATAGCCTCCCTCTCCCTGGCGGCAGCTCCAGGCGGAGGAGAAGGGCTACAGCCGCATTTGGAGCCTGCCTGCTTCACCTCTCCGCGGGTGGCTTTCAATGGGATTTTCCATGAAGAAAGAAGCTTAGAATAAAAGTGTAATTTACCTATTTTAAAATATGTTTATCACACGGTGTAAAGTCCTTGTCTAAATCTTAATCTTTCCCTCCTCCTGTTGTACCCACTAGCTGAATAAAAGTCCCAAGGAATTCAATATTTTGTAGCCTGTCCACAGTGAAACCAGCTCATAATTACATATCAGGGTCATCGTCTTAACAGAAACCAGGGTTTGTTGTAAGAGTTCCCTAAAGAGAAAGCCAGAAAACCCGAACGAAGCCGAGCGCCTGCCCAGAATTCAGGGGAATAACTCCGTTATCAAATACGCAGGCCAGGTCAGGAGGTGGAGTACAGATCTAGACTTCAGCGATGACCGCTGGAAGAAGCAGAGCCTTGTGGGCAGCGTCCAAGTTCAGACTGAGGCTCCTGGCCATCTGCAAAGAACCCCCCCCTCCTTTATTCCCCACCAGGCCTGTCTCCTGGCTGAGCTTTCCCTTCGGGCCGGAGCCTCCCTCGAGGCCAGCTGCGATTTCAGGCTCCTGCTCTCCACTGGGAGCTGAGTCAAAGATGGCCGCTTTCCAGGGGCATCTGAATTAGGGCCGAGAAGGCCTTCTTTGACTTCAGCCTCCTACCCCCCCCCCCCACTGACTGTCTGCAGAGGCCGTGGGGGGAGGTCATCGGCGGGCATGGGGCCAGCCATCATCACCGGTAGGCTGCTGATGCTCAGCTGTGTATCCCGACTCCTGACTGACCAGAGCAGAGGCTGTCAGGGATGGCCAGAGGTCGTGGGGTCTGGATGGAGAAGAACTGAGCGTCCCAGCTCTGCTTCTGAATGGGGAGAGCTGGGGGCTGCTGTAACCACAAAGGCCTCGGCACAGATTAATCTGGTGTCCTAATTACATCTACAGTATTCCTCAACTGGGGGGAGGGGAGGGCTGGAACCTCACTTATCACTCCTGCCTTGGCTATTTCAGGTATGGATTACCGCAGTGCGCTGTATGTGTGGCTGCCCTTGAAGACTGTGTTGAAGCTTCAGCTGCTCCAGAAAGCAATAATGGCATTTAAGGACACCTCTATGGTCTGCTGACGTAATGCCTCCGCTTTGCAATAAACTGCAAAATATGCTCCGGGGCGCAATTCATGGCGGATTATCACCTACAAAGCTCTAAATGCCAGAGGGCCTGTTATCTGAGGGGCTGCGTGTCTCCCATTGTTTCTGCTCCGATCCCACAGTCAGCACGACCTGGATCCCACCCAATGCGCATCCCCTGATGGGACCCAGGAAGCCCGATCTCCATCTGTCTCATAGAAGCAGCCCAGCCTTTCAGCCAACCCCGTTTTCCTTTCAGGGAGCCTTGGGGTCCCGGCTCTGTCTCCGGACTCCAGGCCGGCTTGGGACGCAGAGTTCCTGGGGGAGGAGGGTCCTTTATGCCTATTCTACTAAGATGACCGTCTTCCTTTTTTGTCTTCTTGTCTTCTGTTTCCCTGGCTTTAAATTTATATGTCAACCAGAGACGTCAAGAGGTTGGGTGACTTTTGCAATATAAATTATGATATAAACAAACATGCTACGAGCCCTGAGGAAAATTATTGGCAGTGTCATTACAGTAGGAATAATTCTACTTTCTAAACCATTGGGTCACAAGAAGAGGCGTTTCAGCGAAGGCTCCCAACGGGATTAGCTTTGGAAGCATCACCGTCACTGCTTGGGAGCCCGTCCTCGCCCTCGGCGATGGGAAGCGGGCGGGCCTTCCCGGGCTTGACCCGGGACCAGGCTCTTCAAGAGGGAAGCCGCTGTTCTGGCTTGCCCCTGGCGCCATGGGGTATTCTGAACGCTTCGCCGACCACACTGCCTTTCTCGACTCCTGTGAACAAGCTCCACGCCAAGTCCTCAGTGGCTTCGAAAGGCACGCCTGACTGGCCGGCCCGGCGAAGGCATGGGGGCCACGGGAAAAGCTGTCGTGTCCAGTTGCCTTGAGGGTTACTGATAGTTCGTCATTAGGCCTTTAGAAAGATGCTTGGATCAGCATGGCAGTCCAGGATTGTCATGTTCACAATACTGTGTGTCTTTGTAAAGAACAGCATAATTGCTTGTGGGTCGCCTGCGGCTCAGGCCGAAGGAAGCCAAGCTAGTTTGCTTTGAGAGCCTGGCCTGATGCCTCTGAAACACCCGGAGCCAGGATGGATCTTCTTGCGACCTCTGCAAAGAAGCGACCAAGCTCTTCTGGTCTCACAAATGGCACAATGGCACCTCGACCGAAGTGTGAGCCTACTTAGCCCTCCACTTCTCAATCAACAGCGTGATAAGCCTGCTGAGTCTCTCATCCGCCACAGCCTTTATCCTCTTAGGAACCGAAAAGCACTGTTATCGTGGCTCTCAAAATGGAGATTCTCAGGGATGTCCCAGGCTGCCCCCCGATCCTTTGGCACCAATCTGCTCGGGAGTACAGAGGTGGATTAGGGGCCCTGCCTCGGCCCTCCCTCCAGTACAGAACATGAACTGCCTCTCAGGGCCTTCCCAGGAGTGGCCGAGCCATCGCGGACTCATCCGTTCCCTCTCTTGGGAAACTCTGTTTATGTTCTGGCACCCCACTCTGCTCTGCAAGCTCTGCGCCTGAGTGACGGCCGAGGGAGTCAAAACATTCCTTGCCAGGTGACGGTGATGATGACGACGACGATGACATATCTTGCCCTTTCGGTTCCAGCCAGGATGTCCTTGATTTTGCTGGACCAATATGGATAGGCCGGACATTTAAGAGGCAGGCCTCTGGGATACAGCGTTGATGTTAACATTCTTCAAGGATCCAAATACTTTTTCATCCCACCTGAGAAAAATTCTAGCTAAGCCACCAAGAGTCATTTTGATTGTGGCGGGATAGAAATGCAGGCAGGAGCAAAATACTGTAAATAAGAAACTAAAATGGAGATGATGTCAAGCTTTTGTCAGATCAGGATTTTTCTCTTCATTAATCCTTCGTTTATCCAGCAGATTCGGTTTCTTCATCTGAAGCAAATATAAAGGCCAATATAAAATCAAATCGAATCATACAATAGCATCTACCGCAAGGCTTAGGATGTATATACGCAGAGTTTCAAATGTCCCTGCCCCATAGTGGTGGAGTCCCTATTGGTGTAGATAGAAGACGAGGAGCTTTGCATCTTAAATAAAGGAGCTCAGTATTCAACACGAGTGAGAAACCCCCTTGCAATGACACCCACGGAGTCATCTGGGCTTCGGGAGGGCTGCCCTGGTCCTCCCGGGCCTCAGGAGGGCATTTTGGCGATAGGCGGCATTTTTATAGCAATGGTTCCATCTGAATAAGGGAGCTGCCGTGAAAGCAAGGGAGAGGAACGGTTCAGCTCTTCCCACTTGCTTTCAGAAGCAGACTCTACTCGCTGGCCCATAACTCTGAACATGCAAGGATCTGGCCAGCCACTCGGACTCCCTCGGCCTCTAAGATCAGACTCTCCAAGGCCGCTTGCCGATTCTCCACGCCTGCACAGAAGTGATTTGGGCTGAAAACACTGGCTTTTCTTTTCAAATGAAACCATGTCTGCTGCCTTCAAAGTTTTGATGCTGCTGCATCCTCTTTCATCGGTTGTTATTTTTCTTCATGTCACTCTGAGGCGCGAAAGAGGCCACTCTAGAGGCACATGACAATTACTATAGGACTGGCACAAGTTCATCGGAGCCCATGCAAGAATGTCCCCTTATTGCTCAGAGGGAGGGGGCTTCCCTTGTGCCCCCAGTTCACAGCTCCCCTGGTTGCGTATCTCCCTAAAAGTCTTCTCCGGCATTTTTTTTAAATAACAAAGCAGCATTATGTGACATGCGCTTGTCTGCCAGTTAACAAATATTTTGTTGTATTATTAAAATTGGAACCCGGTGTTTATTTGTCCGGGCCACGCACCGTGTTGCTTCTATTGGCTCCCAGAGGCCCCTCTTCCCTTTGAGAAGAAGCCCGACCTGTGTCTGCCCAGCCCCGGTGACGAAATGCGCTATTTATGAACTGTCACCATGAAGACAATCATGCGTATAAGTCACGGGGAGATCTTTGGCCATTATTTGTCATGATGACTTTCGCTCAACCCTTTTCAAGCTGCGGCTAAGGGTATGAAAATGCGGGTATTATAATCTGAATCAGCCCTGGGCTCTGGCCAGTCCCCGAACTTTGCCTCCTGTCCCTGGGCTTCGTTTGAAGCGCTGCCAGCAGCCAAGTCGGAGGTAAAAATAGCTCCTGACAGGCTGCCTGTTACTCGACACTGCGTGGTTCTCCTGCTACGTAGCTCGGCCTCTTCCTCCCCACTCTCCCCCCCACACACACACACCAAGAGAGATTGAAGTGCGTTTTACGGACACTTTGGGTTTCTCGTTCAGCTCCTTTTGCCTACTTGGGCAGATCTTGGCAAGGGAAGGCCTGGCCCCTGCAACTTTTACAATCACAGCTCTCCTTCCTACTCAAAAGAAAGAACCCCCCAAGGATATAAGTTACAGGAAGTGTCGTGGTTAAGCAAACTGCGGAGAAATTGAACGTGCCAGGGGAAATTGGATTGGCTGAAGGCAGCACCGTGTTCTTTGGTCCCTGATTTCAAGACACCTGGACTCCAAAGGTAAGACAGAACAACGGACATTGCATGGACGCTGCAAGCGTAGGCTGAGCTCAGAGGAACGATAGGAAAGCCTATAATGGAAAATGGAACCATCTTGGTGTTTTTTTAGGTAGGACTACAGACCTCTGAATTAGCCTTATCTATATAGTCCTGCTCTCCAAGCAGCACCAAAACTTTAATTTTCCGTACACATTTCTCCTCCAATTAATCCAGCTATTGGTAAATAGATCTATGCGTGATCACTTGGGATCTTGAAGATCAGGAGACCCTATTTCTCAAAAGCATGTGTAGAAATGACTCCTCAGTTTATTAAAATATATTTTATTTAGTGTCCTGTCCTAAATGCTATTAATCTCTGAGGCTGAGGGACCTGTTTGACACATACTTTGTCAGAACAGAAACTTATTTTCACTTCAGTACTCTAATTCACTAATAATGTGAAGGAAAAAAATTATGAGACTGTTAATTATCACGTATCAGTAGAAGTACCCTCAACAGGTTGAATTTCTCAAATCCAATTGTCAATGATTTTATTTAGTTACGTCCTGAAACTGTTTAATATAGAAGTAAATGAGCAATTTCTCACGGTTTTGAAAAATGCTCTGAAACATTGTACGCGCTAATATTGTTCACAAACTTGGGTATATAACAGATACTTGTGTCCCGCCATGTTAATTGCTTTGTTTAGGGTGAAATAAATTAACTGAAAATGGAGACGCCTTATTTTCTTGCGACTGTATCCCCACCTAACTCAATGAACCACTTGGGGCTTTTCTTAGTTCATTGAATTGAATCCACCCCAGGGCCCTTCTGCTCAGGCCAAAGCCCCAGGGAGCCCTTGTCCCTTGCTTGTCCAGCGCCTCGGCCCTAAGCCCGTGGGGCCTCAAGCAATCCCTTTGTTCTTCTGCCCCTCACAGCCCCGGGCAGATCTTCCAGCTCGGCCTGCCACCCTTCCCCACCCAAGATCAGCTGGGGAGGCACAAACTCCTGTTGCCCCGTCAAAAGGGACCCTTTGTGAGAGTCTTTCCCAGGGCTTCGCTGACTGGGAAGGAAACTCCAGGCCGATTCCAAGAAAGTTTACTTCCAGCCTCTCAAGGACAATATATTATTAATTTATTATTAGATGAACATTATTTTTTTCTTAATGAGCTTTTATCGTGATTTATTCCCTGCATTTATGGCCTGTTTAAGTCTATTGCAGAGAATAAGAGCAAACAAAATGCCACAAAACTAACTGTCGAACAACCCAGCGGGAGGGACCGCGGTCGACCAAAGCTGGAAGTCGTGGTAGCAACCGATCAGGGAAATCCTTGAAGCGTGAGCCACACTTCAGAAACCGAATCCAGGAATGCTCCCCTCTCCTACTGGAGGTTATTAGTCTCATGTCTGTGTCCGCTTTGGCTGGTGCTAATTCCAGCTGAGCCAAGGTCTACCGAGAAGGAAAGGCGGTTCCTGCCAGAACACGGTGATATGAAGAGCTGCAAAACACTGGCCACTCGTGGCTTAGATTAATTACGAGAGCAGATTGCTCCAAGTATAAGTCAGTACACCTTTCACGCCTTTATGCTATTTGTGTCTTTGTGCATATGGTCTTTCATCATTCATCAGATCTAGTTCACTGGGCATCAAAACGATGCTGTCACTACCCGCAAATTCAGTGAGTCAAAGACAAAATAATGGCTAACCCAGGAGCACAGCAAATTCTCTCCCTAGAGAGAAATGCTGGAAAGTAGAACATAGAATAACAGGGTTGGAAGGGACCTTGGAGGACTTGTGGCCCAACCCCCTTCTTGAGCAGGAGTCCTTCTTCCATCCCAGACAAATGGGTGCCCAATCTCTTCTTGAAAATCTCCAGTGATGGAGGATCCAGAACTTCTGGAGGCAAGCCGTTCCACTGGTTGATTGTTCTACGTCAGGAAATTTCTCCCTGGTTCTAGGTTGGACCTCCATCGGATGATCTTCCATCCTTTCACTTCTTGTCCTGCCTTCAGGTGCTTTGGACAATAGGACCCGCTCTTCATTGTGACAGCCCCTAAAGTATTGGAAGACTGCCATCATCGTGTGACTCCTAATTCTTCTCTCAGGCTTAGATTAGACGTATCTAGTTCCCACAACCATTCATCATAGGATTTAGCCTCCAGACCCCTGACCAGCTTTGCTGCTCTTCTCTGCACTCTTTCTAGGGACCCCGCATCTTTCTTTCTTTTTTGGGTAACCAGAACTGGACACAGTATTCGAAGCGTGGCCTCACAAGTGCAGGATGAAACAGGACCAACACTTCTTGTGAACTTGATCCCAAAGGTGCTTTTTTCAAGAGGCAACTGGCCTTTCTGGTTTTTCTTTGAAGACGTTTTGCTTCTCATCCAAGAAGCTTCTTCAGCTATTGGATGAGAAGCAAAACGACTTCAAAGAAAAAATGAGAAAATCCACTTGCTTCCTTTGGGACAGCCGTGACCTGGATGTCGGAGACTCTCCACAGACATTGAGATCCTGATATTATCCCTCTGTTGATGCAGCCCAGGACTGCACCGGCTTTCTTGGCAGCTGCAGCACAGGACTGGCCCATACTGAACTGGTGGCTCACTAGGATGCCTAGATCTCTCTCACAGTCCCCACCCTTGAGAAAATCCTTGAAGTATCCGTCCCCGTGTCATTCATGAAGGAAGTATCATTCTTCTTTTTCTTTTTTAACGGGGAAGATAAAAGATGGATAATCTCCAGCAACTCAAAAGTGCCAGGCTGCCTCAAAGCCACCCTTCCCTCGACGGTTTGTCCACACCCAAGCTTTCAAAATATGATGGTGGAGTGAAGCTGGCTCTGGAGGACTTCCTGACCTGCTCAGGAAGGATGAGTGACTGCTCCTGTTTTCCTCTTTCCAGGAGAAAGTGACTCCATACAGAGGGAAAGACAAGGGAGGGAGGGTGCCATCATTCACCCTCCAGACAAATCTCACGGGCCCCCTGAATTTAAACACACAAACTGCGCTTGGGGTTGTTGCTGTGGCTTTTTGTTTGTTTGTGTTGGTACCCTAAGGGTATCTAGTCTACGGAGTTGGACATGCAAATCTTTTACGTTTGGCTAACACCAGAGAAAACCAAGTAAAGGTTTATAACAGCAATAAATGAAGAGAGTAGGACTGAGACAAATAAAAAGTACTGAATAAAATATTTTAATTGCCTTTCATCCCCCAAGGCCATATACGATTTTAAGAACCATCTCAAAACTACCAATTTAAAGCAGAACAGAACAATCTTAAAATATCAAAGAGCTGGCTTTAGGAACAAATTAAGTGAAACAAAAGAAATTCTACAGGCCACAAGCTGGGCCAAAAGGGACCAAGTCTAGCTCCCTAGGTAGGGAATGTCCGCATCTCGGTGGAAAATGCCTGGTCCTACTTGGTGGCTGCACTCAAGGGTGAAATGGCCTTCGGATGATGACAAGTCCAGGGAGCAGGAAGAGCGTCCTTGTTTCACAGAGCAAACAAACTTGCTTGGATTTGCCTTGGAGGTTGGCCCAGAATTCCCTGGAAGGACACTGTCCTCACACCAGCTAAAGCACATTGATTAGATCTCCTTGAAACACGTTGTGCTTGCGGCCAATAAACTATGTCCTGCTGGACGCAAGATCTTCTTCCTCGGCCTGTTTTGCCTCCTGTCCCAAATTACAAAGCTACCTTCCACACATTCAACCGCATGTGACTTTCCTGGGTCTGTATCGACTCCTCTTTTCTTTGTGATTCCCCGGCTTCTCACCATCTTTCTTACCTGCAACTCTACAGAATAGAAAACCATCTTCACTCTTTCACTTTTTCCAGAAACATCTACGGGTCCTTCTCCCGCCTCATCTTGTTCCACTTACTTTCCTAAAACGTCGCAGGGCACAGCTTTCTTGTCACCTCCCTTTTCCAATCCCCCTTTCCTCCTCCGTTCTGCTTCTGCACACGTTCTCCTTTTTGGAAGGGAGCCCAGGTAGCAGATTAAGGTTAGGCACGTGCTGTGTGGGCCTGGAAGTTGGAATGTGCTTATTTCTCTGTGCAACTTTTCACACACACACAGACTTCTGCTTCTTAATTGTTGACTATGGTCACAGCCAGAGTGAAATAGTATATTATGTCTTAACTGTGTCAAAGGTTTCCTATGGGCTATGCTATTTTCCAACACTGATTCTAATATTTTCCAACACCGATTCTATCTATTAAGCATATTTTCAGTTTACATTTTCAGTTCTTAAATCTCTAGAGGATAAACTGCAAGGAGTAACTTGTAAGTTGTGTTACAGGCCGTGCTCTCAATCAATCCATTGTTTATTCAATTAAGTCAATACTCAAGATCCACAAGAAACATTAAGTCACAAATAACCCAGGGGGCTGAGTTTTCATATAGACTAAGATGAAATGCGTCTGGCTATTTTGCGGTTCAGGGTGTCCTATGAATGTAGCCCCAGGTCAGAACAATATCGAGAATCCGTGTTCTTCCTCTGCTTCTTCCTGGGAAGAACCTCCCGATCCACGTTGCTGAGTTTCATTTTCATTGACAGAGGCTCCCACCAGGAGAACAAGAGTTCACTGAACGAGGTGACATTGCAGGCCGCTCTCACCCTGATGTTGGCTTGTCATGTTGGAGATTCTCGTGGACGATGCTGCAGGCAGTTGTTACTGTGACTCAGGTCTGTTGTCCTCTTCATTTTTTCTGGCCCAGCCAATGATTTTTTAAAAATCCTATGATCAATAAGCAAAAATGGTGAGGAAACCATTTATTATCCTTTTCAGCTCAAGAGAAATTACATAACGGGACCCAGGACTCTGTCCATCAGCAGAATTGCTGTCAAAAAGCTGAACAGAATGGGACCCATTTTTCTCTGTGTGTTTAAATCCCCCCCCCCAAAAAAAGGAGTTTGAAAATGTGTTTGTGGAGAAGGAGGCTGCGGAGAACAATATTTCTCCAAGAACCCCACGGGAGAAGCAGTTGAACTTTCCTGTTCTAAGCCTCCTTCCTCCGTGCCACTCTGTGCTTGGCACACACCACGCACAAACACACAAACACAACACTAAGAGAGAGGAGAAATGCATACAGGCGTTATGCGAGCCTCTACCCTGACCAGACGCAACCACATCTATCCAGGAAACATACCTGCATATATCCTGATGGTGGACTTGGGGAGAAAGCCCACCTGCACACAGACACAACAGCTTATTCTATGATACAGAAGAAAATACAGATGACACAAATTCAGTCGGCACTCAGGAACCGCATTGAACAGCCACGGGTTCATTCGAATCATCATAAATAAAATGTCATGGATGAGAGTTAATTTAACTGAATGCCACGCCTAGAACATGGCCGGACCTGAACTCAGGAATGAATAACTACAAATAAAGAGTATCTCTGTAGCCCAGGGTTGAGCTGTGGAGTCCTTGGGGCTCTCGGAGTTTGGTTCTTTGCCTGCAGACATTTCATGACCCAACCAGGTAACATCATCAGTGCACTTTGGGTCTGTGCACTCGAGCACATCAAGCTTCTCTGGAGCCTTGTCTTCCATATATTGGCCAGTTCTGTGTCCTCTACGCCATTTTCTTGCCTTTTCTTAAATTAGGCCGTCATTTTCTTCGGTCCTTCTCCATTTTTTAATCTCATCATAGTCTTAAGAGTCTTCCTTTTCTACCTTCATCCTTTTCTTTCTGCGTCTTGTGATTCCACCTGACGTGGTGAGGCTGGGGCTTTTCTTACAGCCAAGCTCTGTCCCATTCTGGTCACTGCCTATCAAGCCCACCCCTCCTTTGCTCTGGGATCCCTGCTCCTTTCTTTCTCTTGCTCTGGGATCTCTGCTCCTTTCGGCTGCCCTCTCTCCATGCTGTGCCATCTTCATTCTCCTGGTGACACTTAAATAGCTTCCATGTCAGGACTGAAATAATATCAGGACTATAATAAATGGTATCATTGATCTCTTGATACGTGCAATCTAAAAAACAAACAAACCTGTTTCTTTTAGCAACTCAGTGGCTGCTTTGCCGGATGTTGCCATCCTGTGGTTGCTGAACAAGGACTGTCAGTATTATTAGATTAGATTAGCACAGTTGAAAGGGACCTTGTAGGTCATCTAGTCCAACCCCCAGCTGAAGCAGGAAACCCTACACCATTTCTGACAAATGGCGGTAATCTCTTCTTGAAAGTCTGAAGTGATGAAGCTCCCACATACTTATAAAGTATTTTACCCGTGCCAACCATTCGCAAAATGCCAAGATTATCAACAGATTTCTTCAACTTTTCATTTAATTCATTACAATTAACTACAAGAAATCCACTCTAATATTTTAGTATTTTTGTATCTTGTTTTATTCTGATTCTCTCTCTCTCTCTCTCTCTCAGTAACTATCAGCCTCTTGATCTATTGTAAATTTTTCTTCCTTCTCCTTTTCTCCCACCCACCCACTCAGGTGGACTCTTCTGCACAGGGGCAGAGGGGGAGTCTGGCTCCATCGCCGCCCCCTCCTCCATGGGAAGAAACGGAAGGCTGCTCCGAGGGAGGGTTAAAATTCTTCTAGGGATGTTGTGCCCCCCCCCGCCCCTTCCCTTCCCTTCCTGTCAAAGTAGTGGGCCAGGTATGGCGGAGTCTCTCATCTCAGGAGACGCCTTCATTCGCGTCGGACAGGAAAGCTCTTGATGCAGCCAAGCGCAGCGCATCGTCCGTGTTTTCCTGCCTCTCGCTAAGCACCTTCCACGCAGGGGAGAGGCCTCCTCGGGGTTGCTCGCAGGCGGCTCCGAACCGAGCTCGTCCCGGGACCTTCCGAGACCGGGCCTCTGTCCGGCAGCCGCCCCGTCCTTGCTTCCCTCGCCTGGCCCGCCCGACGCCTCGGCTCTCCTTGGACTCATAGAGGCCACGAAGGGACCCCGGAGGTCTAGTCCGGCCCCCGAGCTTTCCAACCTTCCCCCAGAAGGAAGCAGCCAGTTAAGCCGGAGCCCCCCGCGGCCCCTGCCCCTCCTCCTCCTCCTCCCAGGCAGGCAGAGCGCGCCCCTGCCGACTCCCCTCCCCTTCGCCACCTTCTTCCCAAGCGGCGCAGAGCCAGTTGCCAGTTGCGGCGGAGAGAAGCTGGGGGCGGGGGCTTCACTTACCCAGTTAACTTGAAGGGTTACCTCCAACCTGGCTTCCTGGCTGGAGGGGAGCGGCTGCGGCTGCGGCTGTTTCCTGGGCCGAGGGAGTCGCCCACAGGAGGAGGAGGAGGAGGAGGAGGAATAAAGATTGACAAAAGTGATGTGTAGTTATGTATAGAGAGCTAAGTGGGAAATTGAAATAATTTAGAGACAAGAAAATAAAAATATTAGAGTGCGGGA
>JANHFL010006803.1:32563-45394 GCA_032468155.1 Oxyrhabdium leporinum | reverse complement strand
AAGAGTATTGCTTATAAGCTGTAAACCGCCCCGAGTCTTCAGAATGGGGCGGTATATAAATGTAAAAATAAATAAAATAAAAAATCCAAAACATCTTGGACAGCATCTCAGGCCATAAGAAAAAATACTTTAAAAAATGCAAACTGCTTCTATTCTCACTGCAGTAATTGAACCAGGGGCATGAATTAAACAGATGTTTCTCTGGAGAAATGAATGACAGCATTGGGAGTTTCTTCTAATGGTTGCTGTGAAGATAAACCACAGGCAATGAACGGTATTCCCTTGAGTGTGTTGGAAAATGGGTGGAATAAAAATTAGGTGTTTAAAAAAAACAACCAATTCAAGGTGAGTTACGCATACAAATCCATATCTATCCATAGGAAATAGGTTGTGTTAAAAAGGGTGTTTGCAGAAGAGCAGCGTGTTTTGGTCTCTGATATAGAAAACCAAAGAGTCGAGAAGAAATTTGAAGGAGTTTAAATTTGGAAGAGGTCTCTCCTTAAATGTTCCCCTCATGCAATTTGTCTTCTTCCTGGATTATTCATTACCAATACAGCTACGCTGAGCAGGGCTACTTAAGGTTCCCGTTTCTCACACTCAACACCCACGTGATCAAAATTCTGGCTCTAGGCAACTGGTAGGTATTTACAAGAATTGCAGCATCACCATTTATGATCTTCGCAGCTGGCCTCCAACAAGCAAAGTTAACGGGGAAAGCTGTATTCGCTCAACAGCTGTATGATTCATTTCATGATTTGCTTAACAACCATGGCAAATAAGATCATAAAACTGGGTGCAATTTGCTTAACAACTGCCTTGCTTAGCCATGGAAATTCTGGTCCCAACTGTGGTCCCAAGTCAAGGATTACCTAGAGCTGGTTGGAATGCATGTTAGCCATGGTGATCTAGTGGTCGGAATGCAGTATTGCAGGTTAAGTCACTGCCCACTGCCAGCAGTTCGATCTTGACCGGCTCAAGGTTGACTCAGCCTTCCATCCTTCCAAAGTCAGCAAAATGAGGACCCAGATTGTTGGGGGCAAATAGACTGACCCTGTAAAACCGCTTAGAGAGGGTTATACAGCACCATACAGCAGTATGTAAATCTAAGTGCTTATTGCTATAATGAAAAGTCTGCAAGTAAATAACCAAGTTCAGAGAGCAATAAGGACTCCCAGTTCAACCCTGAGCTACAAATATTATCTTCTGGAGATATTGTTATCATCAAAAATAGCTTCATGATTCTAAAAAAAAAATATACACATCAACATTTCCACAATGTCTGGATAAAGGTTATTGAGTACAACAGGAAAGGGGTTTTTTTTTCACTCGAATTTGGCAGTATTTTGGCTACGGGAAGACTGATTCTCTCTTTCTCTGCTATTCAATTATTTTTTATTGGCTGACAATAGCCCAATAAAACAGAAATATGCTGGGAAATGTGAAATATGTCCACTGGAAATACTACGGAATGTATTTTAATTGATTCGTTTACCAATCCAAACGAAAAACAGTAACTTCTCTGATAATTTCAAATACTGAAGTATATAGGACAATAATATTCAGTACCCACTTCTTGAAAAAGACGGTGTCAACATTCACACAACTTCCTTAACCGGTTCCGAAAATGGCTTATTTCAGCCATCAGGTTAAACTTCTGGGATGAACACATCTATTTTAAACCTTGCTTTACTTTTTTTCCTTTTTTTAAACAGCCAAGCCTGAGATCTGGTCCTATCCGCAAAAAAAAGGATAAAACTACTGACCTATTTTTAAATTATTAAATAGCTTATTGATTATTTAAAAAAAAAATCAACTGTGCAGGCATTCTACAGAGTTAAAGATGCTACACTAGATACAGGGAGAAGTGAGTTCTAATTTTTCTTTAGATACAAATGCCAACTAGGTGGTTTTGGGCCGTCTGCAGGCAGTCCTTGACTTACGACCACAACTGAGCCCACAAATGCATGCTGTTAAGTGAGTTTTGCCCCATTTTACGATCTCTCTAGCTACAGTTGTTAAGTGAATCACTGCAGCTGTTAAGTTAGTAACCCGATTGGTGAAGTGAATCTGGTTTCCCCCCCCTTGGACTTTGCTTGTCAGAATGTCCCAAAAGGGGATCATGTGACCCAGGGACCCTGCAACCATCATAAATATGAACCAGTGGCCAAGCGTCTGAATTTTGACCATGTGACCATGGGGTTGCTGCAACGGTCATAAGTTTGAAAAATGGTCATAAGTGGCGCAGTGGTTAGAATGCGGTAGTGCAGGCTGCTTCTGCTGACTGCCGGCTGCCTGCAATTTGGCAGTTCGAATCCCACCAGGCTCAAGGTTGACTCAGCCTTCCGTCCTTCCGAGGTCGGTAAAATGAGGACCCCCGATTGTTGGGGGCAAGAGGCTGACTCTGTAAACCGCTTAGAAAGGGCTGTAAAGCACTGTGAAGCGGTATATAAGTCTAAGTGCTATTGCTAATTAGGAAGATACTGGATTGTGTGGAAATGGACAGACTTACATTGGAGGTTAAATAGAAAGAAGACACAGAATATTATCAAACATGGAACTTATTCTACCAGTGGTTGAAAAAAAGGGGTGGAGAATAAGAATGGAATCTGTACTGCTAAGCAAATTAAATAACCCAGACAACACGATGTTTATTAAGCACTAACAAAATATAAACAATAAAAAAAAATCAATAAAACTTAAATGAAAAAGAAGAAAAGCTAGTCCTCACAGACTTGTGGCAGAGGAAGGGGAAAATTTCCTAAAATCTCTCGCCGATTGTCTGGTTTCCCCTCAAATTTATCCTACATGAGCTCTTTTGTGTTGTCTCCCTGGGTTAAAATGCTAATAAAAATAACTTGAGGAAGAAAGGAAAAACGGGCCCTCAAAATCACTTACCATCCTTGAGAGAAAAGGAGACCAGGTCCTGAAACAGAAACATGTGTGAGAAAATGACGAGGATTTTTTTAAAAAAGAAACAAGGGCATTCCCCAGAAAGTCTGAATTTGGGTCGACTGGCGAGAAGGCAGCCTTTTCCCCCTCTTGAAAAAGAGAAGGAAAAGGGGGAGGTTTGCCCTCTGCCAGTGAGCTCGGGGGGTGGGCTGCAGGAGGCCGTCGTGACTGAAAATGGGGCACCGGGGAGGAGTGGGGGCGCATGACGCCCTGCCCGGGGCTCTGTTTTTTGCTGGCAGAGGGCTATCAAAACAAACTAAAAACAAAACAAAAGGAAAAATGTTTCTCCTTTTGCATTTGAGCATCCACGAAGGGACAGGAAAGGAGAAGGGGAAAGGGGAAAGAAAAAGAAGAAAAGATGGGAAGAGAGCAAAAGGAAAAATAAGGAAAGAGGGGAAGAAGAAAAGAGAATGAAGAATGAAGAGGGAAGGAAAAAGAAGAAAAGGAAGACAGGAAGGAAGGAAGGAAGGAAGACAGGAAGGAAGGAAGACAGGAGGGAAGGAAGGAAGGAAGGAAGGAAGGAAGGAAGGAAGGAAGGAAGGAAGGAAGGAAGGAAGGAGATCATGAGAGTGAGGGAGGGTTTCAGGGAAGTCCTGCCTTAGCACTTGGTCGCCACAAATGCCCCCCGACATGATTCCCGTGTCACGCCCACCATGGCCACGGCCCAAGCCCCCCTGGTCCTTAGAGGCCAAACACAACCCTGTGGCCCCCAATGAAATCGAGTTGGACACCCCTGGCTTAGGCCAAACAGGAAAAGGCTTTTGACTCACCAGCATAATGGCGCCAGGCTGATCCGTCAGAAGCGGCTCGCTCAGAAGAATCCGAGCGAAGGTCTCCGTCCCTTCAGCCCCCAGCCCTCCAGCAAAGGCCAGCATGGAGGGCATCACGGTGTCCGACAACTCCAGCCATCTGACCAGGTTCTCTACCACGGCCGTCCTGTAGGCGCTGTGGAACGATGCCCAAGGGAAACGAGTCACGGCGTGGCATTTGCCACATTCACCCTCACATCTAGACGCTCATCAGCCCCGGGGAGGGGTAGCGTTGCTTTGGGGAACAAAAAAAGCTACACAGGTAGTCCTCGACTCGCAACGGTTCACTTAGCGACTGTTCAAAGTTACGACACTGAAAAAAAAGTGACTTATGGCAGTTGGTTGTTTTTTTTTTACTACGTACGACCACCGCGGCCTTCCCTCGCGGTCATGCGATTAAAATTTGGACGCCTGGCCACTGTCTCACATTTATGACCGTTGCTGCGTCCCAAGGTCACGTGTGATCCCCTTTTGGGACCTTCCCACACGCAAAGTCAGCGGGGGAAGCCGGAGTCACTTGACAACTGCGCTACCGATTTAAGAACTGCAGAGAGTCACTTAACAACCGTGGGGAGAAAAGTCATAAAATGGGGGCAACACTCACTTAGCCTAGCAACGGAAATGTTGGCTTCAATTGCGGTTGTAAATTGAGGATTACCCGTAGAGGTGTATAAATTATGAGTCAGCCAATCCAGCTAGCCGTATCCTGCTTTTAACCCATGTATAAAATCTTCCTCGCAGGCGTAAAGGGAGCCTAGTTTCATAAACAATGACGTGTAAACATTGTTTAGCCTGAAACGTCCGTCAATCGCCTTCCTCTTCTGCAAAATGCTAAGCCAGCACTTTTGTACAGGCTAACCTGGCCTAGGCAGAAATCTCTCTTTTTCTATACAAATCAGGCTCTTTCCTTTTGGAAAAAAGCAAGAATCCCAAGCAGAGGCCAAACAAAACATCCCTTGATATTGTTTGTTGTGATGCTTTCTCAAGAGCCGGGAGGAAAACCAGCCAAGGAGGCCACTCACCTTTCCTCCTGGTCCGGAAACAACGAGGCCAAAGAAACCGCACAGAGAGCTGCGTAGGCATATTTCCCTGGCTCACCCAACTGTGCGCCTGGACCTGTCCTTGGCCCCGTGTCGTCTTCTTCCTTCGGCTGGCTTCTCCAGGGCCTCCAGCCTGGCTGGGGATCAGCAGACATGTCTGTCTGTTCCTGCCAAAGGGCACAAAAACACCAACATAAGTATGCATGAAGGATCTCTCAGCATCCTTTATTCAACAGGTGAGTCAGCAAGCCAGTTGTAAAACCATCCCTTCCTTCCTAGAGCTAAACTGCTTCTTCCTAGGGAGGCTCCCAAGCTGTTCTGCAGCGACTGGGAGTCCAACTTTCTAGGGCAAGTCAAGGGACTTCTGGAAAAACTACACCGAACAGGCAAAGCAAGGAATACTGCAGAAATCCCAGGATAGACTGCCTCTGTACCTGAAGGCTCCATTGCTTTCCCACGGCAGTCCCCAGGCCTCACTTGATTTTGTTTGTTCGCTGAGTGAATTAACCCGTTTTTCTAGCTTTCCTCAGAGAGTGGCGGATAAATGGAGGAAGCAGATTATTAAAAGCAAACAAGGACCCATTAAAATGAACCTAGGAAAAACGAGTGAGTTTTTTCATCAAGCTGGTTAACCCTTTGGGGTGAATGCAGTCAATGTCACAGCCAGCTTGTTCCAAATCCAGGTAAGCAACAGGAGATCCTCACAAAGGTCTCCCAGGCACAATTACCCACAAAAGAGCTCACCCAGCCCAGCCTACTCTACCTTCCCCTCTTAGCAAGAAAGGTGACAAGGGAACCAGCCAAGGGAATTCCTTCCCTTTGCACACTTCACAAGATGGAAACTTTTGTCCTCTGTGTTGGAATTATTGCAGGTCATAATCTGGCTTACGGGGAAGGCACTTTCCAGATCAGAGGCATTGCTAGCCAACCGGTGTAGATAATAACCCTCGAAGCAGCTATTAACAGACATCATAATAAAACAGTAAAATCTCAATTACTCGAGGAGAGAATGAACTTTGTGTCACCAATTCTTCTGAGGGACGGTCGAGCTCTCAGGACGACGATCGGCTCCACTTTGCTTCACCCCACCTTCAATCTGCCTTCTCTTTCAGGTGACCTCAACCCAAGAAGTCGGAAATGTTTCCGATAGCATTTGGGGTCCTCACAAAGGGGCTCAGGAGCATAAAATCTGCTTTAATGGATCCAGTGGGATCCCAGGGGGAAACTCCTGGTCATGGGAAAGCAGTTCCTCCTTATCATCAGCACTTTGTTTTGTTTTGACAACAACTTTCCACCCAGGGGAAGCCCTACCTTCAAAGCAAGCAGTTGTTTCTTTTATTTCTTGCAAGCATGGAAATTCAAATCAAATCATGACACACTCACAGTGGACTTTTCCAACTTGCTTACGCTTTTAGACGGGGTCGCCTGGAGGTGATTTTTTTGTGTGCATTTTGTCCAATGCAAGACAGGTCAAACTGATAACATCCCACCTGGTTAATTTCTCACTTCCTCCCGACTTTGCAGGACCAAACTTTGTGTGGGTGGGAATGCTGATGTTTGAGTTCCTAGCAAGGTTTGCTAGCTTTAGTCAATCATATTCAAATAGTGTTTCTGTAAGTGTCTTTGTGTTATCCACTTTCCTGGTTCTGGACACAAGGACACAGACTAACTCTCAGTCTTACCTAACTCTCAAAAATCCCCTCCCCCGCCTCCATTTTCAGTCTTGGAAGTCTTATACAACCTTGGGACCAGAAACTATTTCTGCCAATCGTGTCTCTGAACTTGACTGATCTTGAGGACTAGTAACTTTACAGCATGGCTATGTCGTGATCTATGGCTAGGACTGGATCCTTGCCAGCAGTCTTCACAAATCAGAATATCATAACTTAATATTAATATTTCCACTGGATTGTGCCAAAAACCTTTCCCCATCAAGGTCTTTCTGATTTGGGACTTTAAACCTTGCTCAGAATATCCGCGAGATAAAATTTCCAGATATCAGAAAATGGTTCCTCCCCCCCTTTTTTGGGGGGTCATTTACGGTTATTGTTCATTCCGATCTGGGTGATTTTAATTATTCAATATTTATTATTTTAAGCATTAGGGGAGTGGGGGGAATGTAACCCTTAGGGGTTCCAGGACCCCCCAAACTCAAAGATTTTCTGCAGAGACATCACTGCCTGGGGTGCAGGTCGTGCCCCCCCATATCTGGGGCTGGGGGGGTCCCCTTTACTGGGGCAATCTCTGGGAAGCCCCCCCCCCAGGCCAGGGGAGACCCCAAATCGGTTACCCTAGAATTAAAGGGGTTTCTCCACCCTCCAAGCCCCAGCCCAAGGGATGGGGGGCCTGCCAGGGTATCCTTCAGCAGCTTCAAGGGAGGGGGGCGGCTGGAAGATGGTCTCCCCCAAGCCAGAGACCCCTTTGGGACCCCGAAGTGGGGAGAGGGATTGAAACCCTCCTTTTAAAACGGGGTGGGGGGCTTCTCCTGTTCCTCTGTAGTTCATTTGTTTCACTCCCAGGCCATTTCTACCCCTCTGGGCTATTTTCATAATCGGGGAAGGAAAACCACCCTCGAAGGCTCCAAAGCCCCCTCCTCTTATCTTCCATTTATAAAGAAATTCACGCCCCCCGCCCCCCGCCCCGTCCCCGTGACCCACCTAGCCCGTCCTGGAGCCGGAGAAAGGCCGCATCGGGCCGCGGAGACTCCCCAGCCTCCCCGTCGCCTCAAGCGGGCTGGCCGCTCACTCCAGTCCGAGGCTCCGAAAGGTCGCCTAGGCCCACTCTACGCCGGCGGCTCCGCGAAAGAGCGATTCCCGGAAGGAGTTACGCACAGGTGAGGCGTAAGGCACGCCGGAAAGGGGGAGGGCCACGCAATTTTCGCAGCGACTTAAACAGGAAGAGGGAAGTGGCGTTGGCAAAAGACAAATAATTTGCATTTCATCAGCGGAGGGAAGCGAAAGGAAGGGATTTTGAAACGAAAGGACCTTAAATCCGAATCGCATGGAGGTACTCGAGCGAGGGCTGCTTCTGGGGCATTTGGATGCTCTCCTTTGCAAATTTTAAGTTTTTGGCTAAGCAGCTGATCGGGGGGGGGAAAAACCGGATTTGTTCTTTTGGCAACTGAAATTTTTCATGTCAAGGAAATTAATAGCTGACTAGCAATCAGGCTGCGATTAAAGACCCAAGTTGTCGAGCTTTTGCGGACTTGCGTCTTTCTTTATATAAAAAAATAATAATCGCTATTCGTTGCAAATAAAAGTTTTTCTATCACAAAGCGTGGGAAAACTTGACCAACTGAACCGCGATAAATGCAGTTTAATGTAACATAAATGCCATTTTTCTGGCCTTTTAAGCTGCGCAGGCAGAATAAAGCGAAAAACCATCAAGGCAAAATTCTCTTTATATATGAAATCTTCACGGCATAAACATAAAACATTTCAACAATACCAAAGGCTTTGTCGTGCTTGGGAATCTTGGCTTCTCAAAACAACTGGAATCTCCGCCCCACGAACTATCTATAAGAAGAAATCCATCTGTATCCCCCATCAAGTGTTCCCAGAAGAAATTCAAGTCAACTGGTGTGGATTTAAATTCCCAGCTTACCAACAACGTGTGTACTGATTTAAAAAAAAAAATCTTTCTAAGCAGCATAATTATGTGTTTAACAGTGGAATAAAAGGGAAGCTTTCTGTTTTAAATGTTTATGGTTGGGCAGCCCTTGAAACCTCAAAAGTGGCTAAATGAAGACCAAGACTACTATTAAACCCCCAATAAACTTAACATTGTTATCTCCTTAAAGGACCGCTTTTAAGGAAGACAAGGGACTGCAGTTGTTCCAGTGGTTAGCAGCTCTTTGGAGGTAGACTGCATCTCACAGTGGAGTTTCCATCTGCGTGTTATTCATTAATCTCTGACTTTTTTTATTTTTCAAACCAAAAGACGGAAGCTACCCTTGGTTTATTGTGGTGGTATAAAATCGAATGAAAACGTCTTCAGGCGCCCTCCAAAATAATTCTCTCCCAAGATTTCCAGGTGCGTATGCCACATCTGAGCCCACCCAGCCCCAACACTCGTTCGGCCTCCGCTTAGGTGGGCTCGAGCACCAAAGTCCCCCAAGAAGGCTCGTGACTCTTCCGAGAAGAAGCCAAGACAGGTCATTCTCAGGCCACTTGATTGACCTTCCGTGTCCAGAGGGGCAGCGAGAAACTTGGGCGGCTCCAACTGGGATCCCAGCAAAGCACAGTGCAGATGATGCCGCTTAAAACCACCACGAAGCAGAGGACCCATGTCAGGAGTCCAGCGTTGGTGAACGGGAGGATGAAGGCAATCAGCATAGAAACCAGCAGCAGCAGTAGGAACAGTCTCTTGATGGCAGCCTCGCCCGAGTCCCGAGATTGTCTTTCGGGGAACGGATATACCCCGGCAGTGCCCGGAGTGCCGGCGATCTCCGCATTTGGATCCGGGACCCCCAACTGTTCCATGACCTGCGGTAGGTTAGGGAGGCTGCAGATGAGACCCCAGAATACCACCGTGGATTTTCGGCAGAGGGGACAGCTGATGATCCAGGTGTGATCTTCTTGCCGCAAGATCATCTTCAGGCACGCCGTGCAGAAGGCGTGCTGGCAAGCCAGGACTTTGGGCAGCCGGACGAGGCTGAATTGGTGGAAACAGATGAGGCAGGTCATGTCACTGACAGAGAGTCTGAGCGGGCATTGCCGGAGTGGTCCCGGGGCCGACACCGTCACAACAACGGGATGCAAAGAGGCCAAAGTCTCCTTTCCTGGATTTCTGAGTTCGAGATCCAGAGTTTTATTGCAAGGCTTTCCCTCCTGAATGGAGCAGCCCTTGGTTCTTGGACTATCATCCGTTCCGGACGTCTCACCGGAAATATCAGATCGGTCCATTGCTTTACCGGCTTCCTTCACAAGTTGCAAATCATCCATCGGGAGTTTTTTTTTCAGAATTCGGCAGAGGGAGAAATGCGGCGCTCTCTCAGCAATACGGAGCTGCCTGCCTTGAACTGCCCATCTGTGGATTTGACAGCTCCTTTTATAAAAGTGCTTTGTCTTAGCAACAGAGTAATTGCTTTGTTTAAACTCTCCACCAAGTCCCACCCCTGAAGGAAGAAAAAAAAAAAAGAACTTGCTCACGTGGGGTGAGTGGATGTGTTTGGTTTCTTTAAAACCAACTGGAGATTAAATGTAATCAGTAGCTCTGATGACGAAAGGATTTTTTTTAATTATTTTTTTTTTACCCTGCCCGATAATGTAACATCGCTAGGCAATTCCGAAGGGGAAAAAAAGCAAGCATTTATTTACCATTGGCAAACAAACTCTCCAACAGCAGTTTCAGATTTGAGCCGAGGAGATGGAGGTTGAATGCTGCAATTTGCTTAAAACGACGAGCCATTTTAGGAGCAGACATGAATTGGCAGCCCGGGTGTTCGTTCCCAAGTTTATTCATTGGAGGACGTGTTTGAGGAAACCCAAACGCAGAAAATGGTCTCCCTGATTGAGAACATCCTAGTTTTTAATCCTGGGTTTTTAGGACTGATCTAGAAGCTGAAGATGAAAGCAAAGGGAAGTTAAGAATTAAACACAAGCAGGAGCGTTTCAAACTTTATTGGTGCCCAGCTCTCCTGCCTTATAAAATAAAGACAACATTCTCATTTATTTATTTTTTTGCGGGGGGGTGTGGGTCTGCGTCTGTTACGGCCTTGCCTGCCCTGTGCCAGATGGCAAAGGACCATGGGTCTTGCAGTCCAGCCCCCTCGGAGGAAGGCAAGCAGTGGGAAGGCGGATGCTGTGCGATAGTCAAGTCTGCTTGGCGGCCTGCAGAGCCGTCCTACTCCCTATCTTTGTCATCCATGACGGGAAGGCTGTCGTAGGATGGGAAATCCAGATGGGGCGGAAGAGGGATCCTGACTTCGTGAGGTCTGGGGGAAGAGAGGCTCTGAAACCGAGCGAGGAAGCCAGATCGAGCCAGGCTGCTCGGCGGACAGTCCTCCGACGCGCAAACACGGCAATCCTCCAAGGAGCAGGGTTTCTGCTGCCAAAACTCCGAGGTCTTCAGGTCGAGCGAGACGTTGACACCCCAGACCACAAAATGCCGTATGCGGGCCTGCTTGTGCAGCTCGCACATACACACCCAGGGCTGCCAGCTGTTCCAGTGGATGTTGGGGTCCCCTGCAAGCAGCGAGAGAAAATAGTCTAGCAACCGCCGGTTAACACGGGCAGTGAGAAAAGGGGGAACTTGTTCCAAAACAAGATGGCCGATCCGGGGGCCATGCTGAGGAGCCAGAAAGATCTACCTTAAAGGGCTGTTGTGAGAGTAAAACGGGCAAAGCTTATACCGTAGATGAAGAGGGAGGGGGAAGGGCTGCCTTAAGCAGCGTTAGCGATAAACAGGATATGCCCTTGAAGTAAATGCCATTATTTATTTAAAGTACAGGCATTTGAGATCATCCCTTCAAGGAATGAGCCTTGGGCGCATTAAGCAGAGGCTAAATTTAATTTTCTACCGTGATGAGCGCAGTGCTTGTTTTCATTACAAGCTGTTGAAGGTTTATGAATCTTGATGATCCATCAAGCATGGATTAATTCAAGGAGAATTAAGTTCTTGCAAATGCAGCCTATCAAGGAAATAAGAGCATTCCACTGAATGTTGCTTTTGAGAAATTGGGGAGGTCGGTTGTTCCCTTCCTTTCAGGGACCCTCTGCCTGCAGCCCGTACATTTTTCTCTCTTTCATTTCTTCCCCCCCCCCCAAATATCAAATTGGCTAGGTCTAGCCTAATGAAAAAAAGGACGAGGGGTGACATTATAATATATTGCAACATTTGAGAGGTTGCCACGAAGAAGTGGGAGGTCAACCTATTCTCCCAACGGCAGAACAAGAAGCAATGGATGGACACCAAACAAGGAGAGAGAACCAGCTTGGTACTAAGGAGAAAGTCTGGCCCTCAGAAATTGTGGGTGCTCCATCATCTTTTAAAAAGAGACTGGATAGCTGTTTGTCTGAAATGGATTTAGGGTCTCCTGCTTGAGCAGGAGGTCAGACTAGAAGACCTCCAAGGCCCCTTCCAACTCCGTTATTTGGGCATCACATGGGAAATCAGCCTTTCAGCGTTCTGCCGGGCACGGGGAAATAACAGAAGTAAAAGCTTGCCTACAGATGGGCTGCCAATGGCCAAAAGCACCACCACAATGTCTCTTCTGGAAAATGAGTTGCAAAACATTGGTGGGTTTACCCCTGGACTTCCGAAAGGCAGAAATAATAATTAGAACGGAAGCCATAAACACTTTGATCCTTTACCAACAGCCAGTGGGAGGCTAGCGCCGCTGATGTATCGGAGACGCCATAACACCGAAGTGAACAAAATCAGCATCTTCATTTTATCTCAGCCAAAGACGTCCGATTCTGGACCACAGAGGAAAGGATGCTGCGTACGCATTGCCGTGGCAACAAGGAAGGAGCCAATCCACAACTGCAAACAGCCAGAGCATCTTTGGAACACTCTGCCCTGGCTGGATGTCAAACCCGGTTTTATCTGCATTTTTCTGGGTTTGAGAGACGGGCGCGGACACCACAAATCGGTTAACAACCGAGTCCCAAAAAAAGGTTAAATATTAAATATCTCGTATTAGCTTTCTCCCTGATTTTTTTATACACTTCTCTGCACTGTATGCACCTTCCTGGAAGATGCTTGCCGCTTCTCAAGATACAGCCTTCAAAGCAATATTTATTCTTTTTTCAAAAGGGGTGTTTCAAAAAATATTTTAATTTTCTTAAAAAAGGCATACAGCACACGTCAACCTTCCCCTCCATCAAACAGGTGTACGGGTTTTTTAATTGTTCAGTGTTTCTCCCCCCCCCCCACAAAGGTGTTTGTGAGTGGGTGTTTTCATAAGCCATAGGGACTAAAAGACAATTTAAAAAAAAAAGATAGAATGAAAATATATATATATATATATATATATATATAAACACACACACACACACACACACACACACACGCACACGCACACACTGCTA
>JANHFL010006803.1:0-10415 GCA_032468155.1 Oxyrhabdium leporinum | reverse complement strand
GGAGAGTCAACAGCCCCCAGGTCTGGAGGTGGCTGATGAGGAAGAGGAGGAACAGCTGGGTCCAGTGCCTGACGTGCGGATGCGCAGAAAGCAGAGGAGAGGAGAGCAGTGGAAATCTATGGGCCGGTCCTTGGGACAGACCGCTGCTAGCCCTGGGGATAAAAGGCAGGGGGGAGGAGATGAATAGGTGTGGCAGACAACTATTCATCTCCCTGACGGACGGACTTGTTAGCCTGCGGTGAGAGAGACGACGCAACGGGCGTAAATATGAAGCAGTTGCTAAGCGTTTGAATTTTGATCAAGTGACCACGGGGATGCTGCAACGGTAGTGTGAAAAACGATCGTAAGTCGTTTTTTTCAGTGCCATTGTCACTTGAAAGGGGTCAGTAAATGAATGGTTATTAGTTCAGGACTCCCTGCAAATGTTCCCCTCTCTCTTTCTTCAGCTCAAATGGGTAGCTTAGCCCACTGACCTCCAAGGAAAATCTGTATTTTGAAGGTAAAATTTCCTGCCAGCTCCCCTTTCCTTCCCGCTCGCTCACGCGTTCCTCCCGATAGCTTATGTCTTCTCTCTTTTCCTTACCTCCAGATCCCAGGAATCTCTTCCCTTCCTGGACCGCTGGGTACTTGGCCTCCAACCTCCGGTCCGGATAGATGAGCGTCTCTGATGAAAAGACCACTTTTGACTCGGCCTGCTTGAACTTCTTCAGGATTTCTGCAGGCCCTGAAGCAAAGATGACGTCGTAGCTGCAAGAGGAGGAGAAGAGACATTTGAAGGACATTCCCACCCCCACCCCACCCCCGCAAAGAAGGAAACAGGGAATAATCAAGAAATTGCCTGTTCTATCAATTTTAAGATCTTTATCCTTTTGCATTCCAAATGGTGTTTTTTTTTAAATCCAAGATGGAGATTCTGCTGTTGTGAGCTGCCCTACTATCATTTGGAGAGCGCCTCGATGGCGCAGTGGTTAGAGTGCTGTACTGCAGGCCACCTCTGCTGACTGCCGGCTGCCTGCAATTTGGCAGTTCAAGTCTCACCAGGCTCAAGGGGACATCCCCCAATTTTCACACACTATGAGACCTCAAAATATTACAATTGCAGCTGGGATGCTAAAATGCTAGTTTTATAGCGGTGGCGCAGTGGTCAGAGAGCAGTACTGCAGGCTCCTTCTGCTGACTGCCAGCTGCCTGCAATTTGGCAGTTCGAATCCCACTAGGCTCAAGGTTGACTCAGCCTTCCGTCCTGCCGAGGTGGGTAAAATGAGGACCCAAATTGTTGGGGGAGATAGGCTGACTCTGTCAACCACTTAGAGAGGGATGTAAAAGCTTTGTGAAGCGGTATATAAGTCTAAGTACTGTTGCTATTGCTGTTGAAATGAACGTCTTTCAAACACATCGTTGTGACAATTGTCTGAAGTTTGCAACGCGGTTAACACAACAAACCATAGTTAAGCAGCAACCAAAATACAGGCTTTCCTCGACTTAACAACCATTCATTTAGTGACCGTCCAATGTTATGACGGCACTGAAAAAAAAGTGACTTATGACCATTTTTAACACTTACGCCCTTTGTAGCATCTCCGTGACCAAAATTCAGGCGCTTGGCCACTGGTTCAGACTTATGACCGTTGCCGTGTCCCAAGGTCATGCGATTCCCCTCTTGTGCCCTTCTGACGAGCCAAATCCATGGGGAAGCCATTTAACAACTGGGTTCCTAACTTATCAGCTGCGGAGATTCCTTTAACAACGGTGGCAGAAAAGGCCGTAAAAACGGGCCAAAACTCAACTTAACCAATGTCTCACTTAACAAACCGATATTTGGGGGCTCAACTGTGGTCATAAGTAGAGGACTCTCTGTATTCAGCTCCTCCTGGCTACCGGTGGCACAAAGAAAGCAACCTCCCAGCTCAGGGTTGCATCCAGCAGTTGTCAGCCTTGGACGCCATCATTGAGAAGCCTCTGCAGGCTGCCACGCTATACCTACGCGAATTAGGGAGGGGGTACTTTCTCATACAGTTAGAAGGGTTGGTAGACAAAATAGCATTCTTTCCTAATGTGTCAAGGCCATCATGACCAGCACCTGGAAGAGGAGTGACAAGACGGAAAGAAGGAGGATGGGTATAGACTAGGATTGGGGAATGTGATGTATGATGGCGGAGAAGAGGTGGGTCTTTGATTCTCTTTCGGGTGGGGAAAAACCCGGGCCTTCAGATTCAGTTTTTTCCCAGAGCTGCCAACATGGTTTCTTTAATACATTTTTACTTGGATGAATGCTTATCTGAGCGCTGAGCGATCTATTGGAATTTAGAGGGAACGCTGACAGTCAGCCAGGAAATTACCTCTCGGTGAAAAGGATCACTAAATCTTCCTTGTCTGCATAGGCTTCCAAAGCCGATTTCAAAAGACGGATCTTCTGTCCACCTGCTATTCTTTCCTCCTTTTGGTCATGCCATTCTTCGCCTAGTCCCAGAACCTGGACGGACGGATCAAAGGCGATTTTTGTGACAAGTTTCAAACCACTTTTCTACTGCTTGTTCCCTCTAAATCGAACTGAAGGGAAACAACTAACAACATCTTGTTTAGCGAATGACTTTCACTATGCTGGGACATGGTTTGGTGTTGTTGTTGTTGTTGTTTTTGGGGGGGTGTTGCAGACATTTATAGCACGAACGATAAGATTCTCAAATTATTATATTACCCACTTAATAAGTTTGTGCTTTGGGGTACAAGAAAGAAAGAAAAAACAATTAGCAACTAACAGCTGTAGAAACAACTAACATCACGACAAACTCATGAACTGACATTAAGAAATAATGCAGTATATGCTGCCTGGTTTTGCCCCCATGCTTTTCCAAGGGTGGGTTTTAAAAATCTGAGGAAATGCAGGGAGTTTTGAATTAGGAACTGGATTTTTGTCTTGAAACAACCGGGAATCTATTGTCAAATCAGTTATTTGCTCTACCTTGAGATTATAGTTAAAAACCTGGGCTGAACTTCTAAAACGCTTGAAGCCTTCAGTTTCCTTGGTAGCCACGGTGAAGACCAATAAATTATCTGGATGGACAAAAAAAAAAAAGAATCAGACATACCTTTCCCAAATTATCCTCAACTGCTACAAATTCCTGTATTCCCCAATCACTGCAACTTTAAAAAAATAATAATAATATTGCATTCTCAAGAGACACAACTCAGTTGTCTCTTGAGAATGCAATATTATTATTTTTTTTAAAAAAAGCTCAACTCAGTTGTAAAAACCCAGGCTGCGAGTGGAAAGGTTTTCAAATTTATTTCATAAAACTTTCCCCATTTCTTGAAAAACCTCCTTTGTGAAGCAGGAAAGAGAGAGACAGTCTGAAAAAAATAAAATAAAATAAAAATCTCGCCTCTTTTTTTAATGAACAGCTTTCAAACCCACCCACCCCCCTTTTCCCTAAATGCTGGGAATTTTTCCAAGACCTACGTATGTACATGTGGGACGTGAGTTTAAACGAGTCAGAAATGGGTGCCCCAGTTTCGCCTGAATCCTTCTCTCCCAGCCTTTTCACATGTCACAAAACGGGCTTGGAGTTGACCAGCAAGGATCAGCAAAGCAGCTGAAATGTAATTTATAAAACCCCTCTCGGGTTTCTGCTGGCATGTTGAGCCTGCAGGACAGCAGGAAAACATGGCACGCCGAAAACCTTTTTGAAAATATGGGAGGCTCGGATGCCTTCAGGCCTTGCGTGAAAAACACACACCCCGGGGGGGAAAACTTCCTGCAAACCTCACATCCAAAGCATGCCAGAAGGGCAATTTTTAGCCCTGCTTGAGAAGGGAAAAGATTATATCCCGATTTATATCCAGAGAAGATCGCGTGCTGCTTGCGGAAGATTCCCCCACATAAACGATTAAGGATCAAGCCGACTTTATTGGCTATTCACCGCAATTTAAGCAACACAGATTTGAGCCCGAACACCGGAGAAGTCACCTGGACCACCTCATGAAAGGTGAGACTTTTGAATAAAATCTATTTGTCTGAAAAGAGGCTCCTCCTGATTTCTTGCTGCCCGTGGACTTCAGAAAGATGCCCCGTCTGCCAAACCGAGCAAGAAGGTACAAACTTAGGATAGTAAATAAAAAAACAAACTTTTCTTTTTGGAGAGAGAGAGAGAAGGCAAAAAAAATGCAGAAAGGGAGATTTAAAAAACAAACAAACCACATCACACAATGGTATTGTGCCAAGCGAGCGAATAAAATATTTGACGACGATCACAGACCCAGCCTAAGTGAAATTGGACAAGTAAGGCGTATTGTTTCTCATCCTTTCCCCTTCCCAAGGGGAAAAAAAAGGATCCCTTGGAGGTTTTCGGAGCCAGTTTTCCCCAAACTTTTCATCCACCCTTCTGCCAGTGATGAGAGAGCGCTGCAAGAAACTTGAGTGTGCACAAACAAAATACTCACACACACACACGCATTCCTTAACTTACCGTCCTGGGCTGTGTGGCTCCCACCCTCCAGGGGTGTTAGGAAAAGTAGAAGGAGCAACAGGGATGGAGGGGACATGGTGGGGAGACTTCAAGGAAGGGGTCCCACTTTGTGAAGCCAGCTGTTGGGGGGGGGGGGAGAGTGCAGGCTGCAGGATTTGCTTAGGAAGGAAGCCCCTCCTTGCCAGCCGGGGGCTGATGTGCCACGCAATGAACACGCCTCCCCACCCCCAAGTGTGGGGAGGGAGGGAAGGAGGCAGGCCTTCTCCTCCTCCTCCTCCTCCTCCCTCTGCTCCTCTCTTCCGTCCGCCCATCCTGGGTCTCCCCCCCCCCCAATCATCCTTCTTCTCTCTTGGGTCAACATCTGGAGCCTGGCGTCCATCCTGGAGGAAGGAAGGCGGGGAGAAAAAAAAAATGGTTGCACAACATTAGCAGGGGATCCCACAACTGCAGGCGGGACCCACCTCGGGACCCCCACTTTCTCCTTTCCAAAGGACGCTCAAACACACACACACACACACACACCCTACAAAGCCCAAATCCACTTCATTCACCTTTCCCCCCGCCCCCCCCTTAGAGGTTTGGATCTGAATTCCCAGGCTCTTTGTACAATCAGGCCGGGGCTGATGGAAACTGGAGTCCCCAAGAAAGCGTTGAGAAAGCAGGGAGGTTTTAAAAATGGTTGGGTAGAGCCGAAAGCAGGAGGGTTTTCTCCCCCCCCCCCTTTTGAAAGGGGTGCTTTGCAGATATTCCAAGATCTCCTGCTGATGGTAAAGAGCCCTCTGCAGAAGCTCAGAGACCCTGTGCCTTCAAGGAAAGCCCCGAGAGCGGGGGAGCACTCTGCACAGGCTCAGACGTCTCCTGCTGGCAATAGAGAGAATTCTGCAGAGGCTCAGAGACCCTGTGCCTTGAGAGAAGCCCTCTGCACAAGCTCAGAGGTCTGATGATGATGATGATAAAGAGCCCTCCACGTAAGCTCAGAGCCCCCCGTGCCTTGAAAGAAAGCCTCGGGAGAAGAGGAGCGCTCTGCACAGGCTCAGAGACCGGGTGCCTAGACAAAGTCCTTAAGAGAAGTCCTCTGCACAAGCTCAGAGATCTGATGATGATGATGATGATAAAGAGCCCTCTGCAGAAGCTCAGAGACCCCGTGCCTTGAAGGAAAGCCTCGGGAGAAGAGGAAGAACCACTTGCCAGGAAAGAGCGCTCTGCACGCGCTCAGAGGCCCCGCGCCTGAAAGAGAAGCGCGTGGCACCGGCTCAGCGACCCGGCTCTCTCCCCCCCAGCGTCCCTTCCCTCCCTCCCAGCGGGGGCGCTCTGCGGATGCTCAGAGGCCGCCTCTCCGCCGCCAGGGGACCCGCCCGGCCTCGGGACGCTCCGAGCCCGCCAGGAGAGCAGGAGGAGGAGCCGCCAACGCCCCGCCCGGGACCGCCCCAGCCGGGGGAGAAGAAGAACAAGAAGCAGAAGCGGCGGCGGAAGGAGGAGGACGAGAGGCGGAAGGCCGGGCGAGTAGGCCGCGCCGCCGCCGGGGACTCGCGTAGCCACCGCAGCCGCCGCCGCCGCCTGGGCGCCATGAGCTAGCGCGGCCGCCCCGATGTGGCTGCAGCAGCGGCTGAAGGGCCTGCCGGGGCTGCTGTCCAGCAGCTGGGCGCGTCGCCTGCTGGCCCTGCTGGCCTTCCTGCTGGCCGCCTCCTGGTACCTGGGCGGCGCCTGGCCGCGCCTCCTGCTCCGGCTGCGGCCCGGGGGAGCCTCGGGGGGCGCGGCGGGGCTGTGCCTGCAGGCCGAGATCCGCGCCTGGCGGAAGGGAGAAGCCCGGCTGCTGGGGGAAGGCCCTGGCCAGGGTCCCCCGGGGCTGGTGGGCAACGGGCACCTGCTGCTGGATGCCCAGGCCAACCGCCTCTGGGTGGCCCCTATGGGCACCCCGGGCCCGGCTTGGCCCACCGACTACGGCCCCCTGGCTCAGCTGCGGGGCCCGGCCGGGGCTGAGAGTGAGGCGGGGGCAGCCGCCCTGCTGCCCAAGGAAGGGGCCTTGCGGAGGGTCCGCTGCGTCCAGCCCGGGGGTCCCGGCGGGGCTTGCGTGACCGTCCGGGAGGAGCTGCTGGCTCACCGGGGACGCCCGCACCTCTACCTGCAGCGCCTGGTGGTGGACAACCCAACCGACCGGCTAGTGGCATTGGAGGTGACCGGTCCGGCTTCGTCCTCCTCTTCCTCCTCTTCCTCCGGCCGCTCCTTCGTCACCAGCCTGGAGAAAGCCGGCGACCGGCAGTTCTTCCTGTCTTCGGGCCGGGCCCTGCAACCGGCGGGAGAGAAACTGGTGCTGGTTGTGGTGGCTGCCAAGAAGCTGGTCAGCCGGGTGCAGGTGGCGCCCAAGTCGCGCTTCGAGGAGACCCTGCTGTCCGTGGTGCTCAGCTCGGAGCCCATCGAGGCCGCCCAGCTGGACGAGACCTTCGGGCGGCTGCGGGAAGCAGCCAAGAGGGAGATGATGGAGGTGCTGCCCCTGCGGACCGAGGAGCTGGTCCAGGAACACCGCCGGGCGTGGGACGAGCTCTTCATCTCAGGTGCGGGGTGGCCGCCGGCTTGGGCTCCGCGAGCAACCGGACGCAGGGCAGGCTGGCCGCTGCCAACGTCCACCTTGGAGGGTGTTGTTGAGTGCGGCGTTCTCAGAAACGTACCTTTTGGTGCTTGGTGCCAACTAGGTGCCAACAAAAATGGGAGTTTCAGAGCTAGACAGGTTTACTCCGGCACGGTTGGGTGTCTCCAACCACCTTGGCACCTTTTAAGACTCCCAGAATTCTTCAGCCAGCTCTGAAGTCCGCAAGTCTTAAAAGGTGCCAAGGTGGTTGGAGACCCCCTGCTCCAGTGATCCCACAAGCCTGCTTGGGGCTGCAGTGTACCACAAAACCTGTAATGGGCTCGAGGTTTGTTAAATCAAATTAGGAGAGAGCTGGAGAATAGAGCTCCGGTATCTTCTATGTATGTTCCTGGGGAATTGGCAAAGAGCAGAAAAACATCCCGTGTTCAGGAAGAGAAGATCAATTCAAAGGCCTGCCTCTCCAGGGCGGGAATGTAGAAATTGCCTTGTGGGACAGACTTGTTTTAGAAATCACAATTATTCATGTAAAAATACAACGATGGGTGTAAAGGCTTCACCGGCCGTGGAGTACAGCTAGTCTTCCACTGGCGAGCACAATTGAGCTAAAATTTCTGTGGCTAAGTGAGATCGTCGTTAAGTGAGCTTTGCCCTGTTTTTTACACCCTTTCTTGCCGTAGCTGTTAATCGCCGCGGTTGTTAAGTTAGCCACAGGGTGGTTAAGTGAATCTGGCTTTCCCCGTTGACTTCGCTTGTTCGAAGACCACAAAACATATCACACACAGACACGCACACGACATTGCAACCGTCGTAAATATGAGTCAGTCCCCAAGCACCTTCGGCTTGATCAGGTGATCCCAGGAATGGCTGCAATCATCGTAAATGTGGAACGTGGTCCTGTTTTCACTTTTCTTCCCCAGTGCCAGGGGGTAACTTTGAACGGTTGCTAAACAAACTGCTGTAAGTCGAGCTAACTAACAGGTACAGGTCCTGTGCAGGTTGCTCACTTCTTGCAGACGTAGGGAGAAGGTAGAGAAAACCCTTGCTAGGTAGCTGCACGTGAGAATTTCATGGTGGATTTTTATTTACCTGATCATCCAAGGCTGTTTGTTCCAGAGGAGGACGGGGGTGGGTGGCTTTGGTTCTTAAAAACACCGAGCGATCTTTTTTGCCTTTTCAGGTGTGGAGATGCGCAAGATCACCGACGCTCACACCCCCTCCAGCGACACCGTCAACATGACGCTCTACTTCGTCCTGTCCACCACCCCGGCTCCCCTCCTGGACCCCCGCAACAGCCCCGAGGAGAAAGAGAAAATGGAGGCCGCTCTGAACTACGCCGACCACTGTTTCAGCGGCCACGCCACCATGCACGCCGAGAACCTGTGGCCCGGGCAGCTCTCCACCGTCCTGCAGGCCTTGCAGCTCTCCAACCTCTGGAAGCTGACGCTGCAGAAACGGGGCTGCAAAGGGCTGGTGGCCGCCGGGGCCCACGGCCTGATGCAAGGGATGGTGCTCAGCTTTGGCGGGCTGCAGTTCACCGAAAACCACCTGCAGTTCCAATCCGACCCGGAAGTCCTTCAGAACAGCTACGCCTTGCGGGGGATCCACTACAACAAGGACCTGATCAGCCTGGCGGTGCTGCTGGACGCCGAGGGGAAGCCCTTCCTGCACGTCTCCGTCAAGTTCCAGGAGAAGCCGGTCAAGCTCTACGCCTGCGAGGGCGGCTGCGCCAACGACCCCGTGGAGCTGACCTCCCAGGTGCACGGCCACACGTTCCCCGTCATGGTGACCCAGCCCATCACGCCTCTCTTGTACATCTCCACCGATCTGGTGCATTTGCAGGATCTCCGCCACACGCTCCACCTCAAGGCCATCCTGGCCCACGAGGAGCACATGGCCAAACGGTACCCGGGCCTCCCTTTCCTCTTCTGGTTCAGCGTGGCCTCCCTCATCACCCTCTTTCACCTCTTTCTCTTCAAGCTCATTTACAACGAGTACTGTGGGCCCGGGGCCAAGCCCCTCTTCCGGAGCAAGGTCTGAGGCCTTCGGGTGAGGCTGGGCTCCACGGCCCGTCCCGGAAGCAGGATGGTGAGAGCATCTTCGGGAGAAGGCGGCCTTCGCCCCCGGGTGTGTGTGTGTGTGTGTGTCTGCACCCCTGTGCGCTTGCAAGCTTGCCTTTCTGGAAGGGGAGCTCTCGAGGGAGGGAGGCTGATTTAAAAAAAAAAACCACGGCGGGGTTAAAAATAAAGGTTCTTCTAACCAAATGATTCCAGGTTCTGTCAGGGAAGATTTCTCCGGTTCTGTCCGGGTGCCGCTCGGAAAAAGGCTTGACGGGCAGGCCCGATGGGGAAGCTGGGCGTAGAGGTGCCGAGGCTGGCTCGGCCCTCCCTGGGTTCCCTCATTTGTACCCCAAATAAACCAGGAGGAAAGGGGGGCGGGGAATGCTCCTTGCGGGGTTGGAAAGCGTGTCACGAAGGACCGGACTCTTCCCGAAACGCGGTTTTACGTGGAGTTAAAAATCAAACCTCGGTACCTTGCGTCTCTCCCTCTCTCTCTCTCTCTCTCCCTCTTTCTCTCTCTCCCTCTCTCTCTCTCCCTCTCTCTCTCTTTCTCTCTCTCCCTCTCCCTCCCTCTCCCTCTCTCTCCCACTCTCTCTCTCCCTCTCTCTTTCTCTCTCTCCCTCTCTTTCTCTCTCTCCCACTCTCCCTCTCTTTCTCTCTCTCCCTCTCTCCCTCCCTCCCTCTCTCTCTCTCTCTAGTATATCTATGCCTAGCTATTCGGCTGAAGAGCAGGGACGGGGAAGGGCAAAGATTACCCAGCACTGGAGTTGAGCCAGGGACAGGATTCTGGTTCTTCTGTCAGGTGGGGAAGGGCCTCTCCTCTAACTTGAAAAACCCGTTTAAAAACAGGGCAGGGAGAGTTGCTGTATGCTATGTGTATATATATATATGTGTGTGTATAAATGATGTATGTATGTATATTTTTTAAGCGGCTGGCAGGCCACACCACCCGTCTTAAACCTTCCCACCCTTGCCAATGTCAATAACTCTCGACAGGGAGTTATGGGTAATAAGCACCGCAGATATTCTTAAGATACTCGTTCTCCCTTTCCCCCCCCCCCCCAGTTCCAAAACTTTCTGTTGGAATTGGAGAGCAGTTTGCTCTCATCGTTGGAAGCAGTTAAAAAGAGAGCCTGCCTGCAGAAATGGGGGCATGTGTGTGTAGATTGTGTGTGTGTGTGTGTGTGTGCAGGTGCATTTTTCAAAGACAGCCTAGCGATAAACAAGGGAGACGAAGGGTCCAGAAAAAAAAAACAACACGCCTCGGGGCTCTCAACGATCAGTTGCTGTTTGAGCAAATCAATC
>JANHFL010006801.1:28443-48591 GCA_032468155.1 Oxyrhabdium leporinum | reverse complement strand
TATTGAGGCCATCAAACTTGTTTGGGGGAAAGTTTTCGAAGAGTCTTTAGGGCTTCGAGATTTTTGTAATCAGTCCAAACCTCAAATGGCTCCTTAGACCACTCTAAGAAGTGCCTCCAGGAAAGGAGTGCCCATCAGACTGCAAAGGCTTCCTTTTCCCATACCACCCATCTCCGCTCAGCGTCTGTCAATTTTTTAGACACATATGCACAGGGTAGCAACAAGCCTTGGGGATTCTTTTGAAGAAGTACCACCGCTACAGCTACATCACTGGCATCAGCTTGGACAGTGAATGGCTTGTCAGGGTCCAGATATTAGAGAATAGGTTCTTCCATGAAGAGGCATTTTAATTTCTTGAACACTTTTTGACAGTCCAGTGTCCCAGCTAATGGCTGAGTGGACTTTATCTTCGCGGGAGAGGGTCTGATTTTTAGCAGTTCCATCAAAGGAAGGGCTACTTCCACAAAGGCAGGAATAAATTGTCTGTAAAAGTTTGCAAACCCCAAGAACCTTTGGAGCTGTTTGTAAGTGCATGGTGCTTGCCAGTCCAGCACAGCTTTCACTTTCCCCAGATCCATCTCAATCCCATCATTTGACACTCGGTAGCCCAGGTAGTCTAGGGAGGACTTATTGAACTCGCATTTCAAGAGCTTCTCATAAAGTTTTGCAGCTAGAAGTTTTTTCAGGACTTGTCGCACCAGTTTGACATACTCCTCTAGTGTCTCGCTGAATATAAGAATGTCATTCAGATAAACTAGGATGCCCTTATATAAATGTTATGCAGTACTTTGTTGATTAATTGCATAAAAACTGTGGCGGCTCCTTGGAGCTCAAAAGGCATGACTTGGAATTGGAAACTTCCTAATGGACAGTTAAAGGCTGTTTTCCATTCGTCTCCCTCTCTGATACACACTCTGTAATAAGCTTCTCTCAGGTCCAGCTTAGTAAATATTTTTCCTTTCAATAGGTGATGCAATAAATCTTTCATGCGGGGGAGTGGGTAGGTGTTCTGCACGCACATGCCATTTATTCCATGAAAATCAATGCACAATCTCAACCCCCCCATATTTCTTTTCTTTAAAAAGTTCTGAAGCCGCTACATTGGATTTTGTGGGTTTGATGAATCCTCGGGCTAGGTTGGTGTCAATGTACTTTCTCAACTCAATCATTTCCGCAGGTGTCATGGAATACACTTTTGGCTTCGGTAACTTGGCTCCTGGCTCTATTTCAATGGCACAGTCAGTTTGTCGATGGGGTGGGAAGATATTGCACTCCTCCTCACTAAAAACAGCTGCCAAGTCTTTGTATTCCTTACGGATTGAAGGGTCACCTGGCAATGGCTCTATAGCAGCGGTGGCTGCGTCTGATGGTTGATGGCTAATTGGAGGCTGGCCCCTGTCAGGAGGAATGGGAGGCAGTGGGCCAATTCCTATTATGATCTTTCTGTATCCATCTTCCCATTTGATTGTGGGGGTCCATTTATCAAGCCATGCAAGTCCCAATATGACAGATGCAGTCATTCTAGGTGCTACTATAAAGTGCAAGAGTTCTCTGTGCCTTTCAATTTTGAGCCTGACAAGTTCTGTTACTTGGGTGGCAGGGGTTCCTCCAATCAATGTTCCATCCACTTTCTCGAACCCGGATGGGGTGCACTAAGGATCTTGTCTTTATTCCTAGTTGATCAACTATGGGGAGCCCAATTAGACATCTGGTGCAGCCCATGTCTATTATCGCTTCTATTTCCCCCTGCACCGCAGTCTCTGGTATTACCAATCTGACTTTTACTGCAAAAGGGCAGAGGACTCAATTCACCATCGGGTCATCCTCTCTGCTGACAGTCCCTGAAGGAAGTTCTCTGGCCAAAGGTTCCTCACCTTCATCCGTGGGAAGGAGAACCTCTACAGCTTGCCAGGTGAATCAGCTTGTGTCCGGTGGCTTTCTTGGGGTTCTTCTCCCTCTGGTCGCCGCCATTGGCCGAGTTTGTGGGACTGGTGCAGGGGTCAGACATTCAGAAACCCTGACCCAGTTGACCACAGTGGTAACACTTGAGGGTACAAGTTTGTTTGGCAGGTGGCAGTTAGGGAGGTTTTTCAGGGGTTTGTGTGCCCAGGGGTTTCCTCACTTGTTTCTCTGGTGGGAACTTTTGCCGTGGATTTATCTCCCAGTCCATGGCTATTGACATGGTGTACCAGTCTTGCAACCGGTCGGGTACCCCTTGAATGCCACACACTTTTCTGACTCCTTGGTTGATGGCTTCTTTAAAATAATGGAGAATGATCTGTTCAGGCCAGTGTCTGAGATTCCCAGCAACTCTTCTGAAGACAAAATCTTTAATGGGTGATTTCCCTGTTTCATTTTATGATGGCCTCATTCTCATTTCTGTGGTCAGTATCTTCAAATCTGGCCCAGAGAATTGGATGAATCCTTCTGCATCATCCAGTTCAGCTGCCCCTTCATCATGTAGCTGGGCTATCCAATCTGTGGCATCACCTTCATCCATTCCTTCTGCAATGGTTGAGATCAGGTCATGATCCAACTGGTATTGGGCCCCATATTGATCGATATGTGCCCAAACTCGATTGAGGAAATATACCAGTTTCCCTGGGGTCCCATCAAAGTTTGGTCTGAATCTGGGCAGTTGCACAGCTGCAGGTAGTACTGGTTGCCCAGCTGGAAGTCCTGCTAGGATAGCTGGCATCAGGGCAGGGACTGTTGCTGAGCTCCAGTGAGCTGCTGTACTGGAACAGGCTGATCGGCTGGAACAGGCTGCTGGGCTAGAACTGGCTTCTGGACTGGATCTGGCCATGGGATAGGGGCTGGTGGTAATCCCGGGGCTGGTGTCCACTGGTATTGCACCCACCCCTGGCCTGGATAGAACCCCCAACCAGGGGGAATGCACTCAATGGGAGGCAGCATAAAAGCCGGTTGTCGGGTGGTGGTGGCTGGTCTTGGTAGCATTCCAATGGTGAGTGGCAGCCGCTGTCATTCTCCTGCAGGCTGAGCCAAGGGCATCGAGCTGGTCCTCCTGTCTTCTCTGGCCCTATAGAAGGGGGCTGTCGTTGCCATGTAGCCACTTGCTGACCCAGGATCTTGGAAAGTGAATGTGGGTTGAGTCAGGATCCATCTCAGCTGGATGGCCTGGGCTCACGGGATATAGCTGCCCACTTCTTGATGTTCAAACCTGTCTGGGAGACCTGTCAATGACTAGCTCTGTGAGGGAGGAAGCAGGTTCTAATCCCTGGAGTTGTCAGACCCCAAAGTTCTCGACTCCCTCCACTCAGGACCTAGAGTTGATCTAATCGGACTGATTCCCAGTCTGCATTCAGGGGTTCTCATCTCAGTTGCCATCTCTGGGCTCGGTTCCAGTTGACTGCAATGCCGGTACTCAGGCTCCTTAGGTTGAGTGCCTTGCCACCATTCTGCTTCGGCTGTTTCAATCGTTCCGGCCATTTCTTCTGAGGGAGGAGGAAAAACCTCATTGTGGGGTACCATGTCAATCCCCATAGCTCCTTCCTCGGTTGTCATTTTCTCCTCCATCTTCTCTGAGTCTTCATGTTGTCCGGTAAACAGGTTGGTGATCAGAGCTTAGGACCCCAGACAGGCCGCAATTCACGGGGGAGCTGGTTGAAGTTTTAGAGATTTGCATTCCATTGAAACTCCCCATCCTCCATTCAGCACTCAGAAACAAAGTTCATCCAAGTAAGAATTTATTAAAGAAGTCATATTGGCATATCTGGAAAAACCCGAATGTGAGGTTTCTGGGGGGGGGGTTTCCCCCAGGAGAAAATCAAAGATCCATCCCCCTACACCCATTATCCATCACATAGTCCAATCAATCACCATCCCAACTGGAGTCATTCCTCCAAACACTCCTCTCCAGGTGCAGGGTAACATGTCCTTGACTCTCTGTGAAAGAATGTTGTTGTGTCTAATCTTCCACCTCCCAAATTCCCAGGCACTTATTGTGGCAGCCTCATAGCTCCTAACTAAAAATATGGCTTCCAAGGCTGACAACAAAATAGTTTTCCCTGAGAACCAAGGACATTCCCACAGGTGGCTGAAAAGAGGAGGAGTGAAGTTTCCAAGCAACTGGACAGCACCTTAATTGGACCATGTGACTGATTGTTTGGGAAAGGGGGAAAAACTTTTAATTAGGTGAAAACCATGGGAATCTTTAGAGTCAGTTTTCACCAGTCTGTGCCAATATGATATGTCCAGTAAACCTGTTCTTTGAGAAACCTGCTTGCCTCAGAGTTCTGTTTGCTATGGGCATTGTCATCCCCCATCAGAGTCTGAATTTGCAGGGGAAGACGAGTTGGAACCTAAGCCGACAGAGATGGAGGGGGCAGCTTCATTGACTGTGGAGGAAAATGGGGAAGGGCAGAGCCAGTCAGGCTGAGGCATTTCAGGTTTAGAACAGCATGTAGACAGGGAGGAAGATGGGCAGGATGAACATGAGAGACAGAGTTCAGGTGATGAGCAAGGACCACCCCCTCCTGATCCAAGAGCACAGAGAGTGGAGAGAAGGCGAGAACAGTGCAGAATGAGCAGGCTACTTGGGAGGGGCACACCCATCTTCACAAGGCACACCTGGGGAATGAGGCTTAAGGAGACACTTTGGGGGGCATTTGTCGGGAACAAATGCTGAGTTCCTGAAGTGTTGAATCTGTGGAGCCTCATGTGCATTTGCCAATGTCTAGAGATTACTATGCTCTGTCTTGTGTGCCTTGCCCAGTTTGCCTACCTCACTGGACTGCTGGTCTTGGTTACTACTTTGCTAACCTTGCTTACTGGACTTTTGGCCTTGGTTACTGCTTTGCTAACCTTGCTTACTGGACTACTCACAGCCAGAGGCTGTTGAAGGTGTGTGAGAGAGCTTGGCTCCAGGACTTGTACTAAATGTGGGGACATTTGGGAACAATAATGGGCTGTTAGACCTGTTCTCTGGCTGTGTTGCTTCTGTGCCATGCCCCGGGTCATCACAGATGTAATACTTGGAACTCTGACATAATGAACTCTGGGAAGTCAGGATTCTGACACTTTGTTCAGGTTCAAGAGATCCTTTATTGAGTACATCATATTGGCACTTGGAAAGGTGAAGCTCACTCTAAATTATTCCCACACTTAGAGATAGTTAAAAGAATGAGACCTTCCCACCCCCCTATGTCTCTCAGGTCACGTGGGCCTATCAGTTCCGATGTAGGTTCCTGCTCAACTTAAGCAGGTTCCCACTCAACTTAAACACTTTCCCCTCCACACCCAACCTGCCATGCCAGGTCACTTACCTTGTGAAGATCTAGCAAGCTGTCTCCTCTCCAGACTCTCAGCTGAATGCACCCCACCAGAGCTCCATTTTTGTATCTGCAGGCCTTGTCTTTGCAGCCCCAAATGAGTGCCCCCATCCCTCTGGAGCTCCGTTTAAGGCTGCAAAGTGCCAGATGAGGCCTGCCCATGCCAAAATGGAGCTTTGGAGGAAATGAATGAAAAAATCCCAAACCTATCCTTTTAAAAGTTGAAAATTTTCTTGGAACTCTTCTTTCAATTGTGTTGGGAAATTTATATTTAAACCATCATAATAAAAATTGGCATCAGGTTTGTATTCCAAAATTACAATTGACTCCTCTGCATTGCCAGCTACTTGTGAAATTGCCTTGGTGGTTTGATAACTTTCTACACATATTTGTGAAGTAGTTTGAGTTTGAGTTTGAATTTGAAGATTTTTCAAATACATCTCTAATAATTTGCTCCTCCATCTTCTTAACTTCCTCTTTAGTCAAACAGTAGCTTTTTTGTAAGTCACTTAAGAATTGTTAGCCAATCAAAAATTATAAAAATTGGAAAGTTTTAACTACCCATAGCAAGACAGACCAAGCTACAAATTACTAAAAATAATAAACTAGAACCACAACTTTCTACCCTTATATTTCTCCATCAGTTTTTTTTTTAAGATAGTTTGTCAGTATATAAGAAACTATGAGCTGGGACAGACGTAACAACAAGTCAGCCAATGGGAACTGTTTGGTGACTAAGAAACAGCACCTGTTGTGAGCCATGCCAGACGGCTTGGAGACTGGGCGTGGCTTAGGGTAACTGCCTCTGTAATATATTGCTTCAGTGCTGGTGGTTCTGGTTTCTGCTTCTTGTTCTTGTACTTGCTGTCATGTTGCAAGAACTGCATGGGTATTGTATACATGCATCATGTTTTATATTATTGTATATAAACAAGTTTCTTCTATAAATTAATCCTGCTGAATTAGTTACTTGTGTCCTGCTTGGATTGCTGCAAACTCTAACATAGTTCATTTCCTTGTTTTGGCTTGCCTTAGCAGCCTTCTTCCTTGGTGTTTAACAAGAAGAAACCCCCAAAATGGCACAGATCTTCAAAAATGAATAACAGGCTATAGCTAAAGAGAGCCTCTGTTAGCTTAATAAAGATTAATAATCCTTAAAAATGATTAGAAATGAAAGGTACAACTTGCTGTCCATTGGAAAAATAAATTCCAGAATGGCTACTTCTTCAACCACAAACTGATTACAGCTCCACCCTCCAGCTGCTGGCATGCAGGCTACTTCGAAGCACAGCTCCTGGAGCTACTTGCAGATCTTTTGCTGTATCAGAGGATCTTGTGGGATGATTCTAGGACTTCCTGTAATCCAGGAGAGTCATATAAAATAAAGGAATGCTGGTAAATTGAAGATGCTACATTCCAGGAGAAAACCCCTCAGGAATCCTTCCCTGGGTGTGTCCTCAGTTGGCCATCTTTTCACCGTAAGCCATATTTTCAGGGCTTCTAGATTCTTATATGTCCACACCTTGAAGGGGACTTTACTACCCTCCAAAAAATGTCTCCATATGAGGAGAGACCACTGCATAGCATACACCTCCTTTTCCCAGACTTCCCACTTTTGCCCAGTTTCAGTTTTCCAGAGGTGTAAACATATGGCTGCAGTACCCCCTGTTCATTTTTCTAGATGGTCCCAACTGCCACATTACTGGTGTCAGCTTGAATGATAAATGGGGACTTCAGGTCTGGGTGCTTCACATGAGTTTGGCTACGAATAGGCTTCAGTTTTTCAAATGCCATTCGGCATTCCATTGTCCATTTGAGAAGTTGGCTCTCTTTAGGCTTCCCTTCCCCTTTGGTTTTTAGAAGATTAGTGATAGGGAGTGCTATTTGGACAAATGATGGGATGAATTGCCAATAAAAATTGCCAGCAAACCTTAGGAGTTGTTTTTGGGTGTGTGTGGACCTCATTCTAGCACTGCCTGCACTTTCTTGGGATCCATTTCAAACCCCTTGTGGGAAATGCGATAGCCCAAGTACTCAATCTTTTCCTTGTGGAATTCACACTTAGAGATACAACTGGGCAGTGCAGAGTTTTTTCAATACAGCTCTCACTGGTTTCACATGTTCTTCCATGTTTTCTGTGTAAATTGAAATGTTGTCTAGGTAGACTAGGGCTCTTTTGTACAAATGTTCATGCAGTACCTCATTGATTAATTGTGTAAAGACTATAGTACACAGTACACAGAAATGGAAATATCTGAATGGGCAATTGAAGGCTATTTTCCACTCATCTCCTTCCCTTATGCAGACCCGGTAATATGCTTCTCTTAGGTCTAATTTGGTGAAAATCCTCCCCTTAGATAGGTGGGTGAGCATGTATTTCGTTAGTGGGAGTGGATAAACATTTTCAACACACATAGCATTTAGCCCATGGTAATCTACACATAGACATCTTTTTCTCCTAAAATAGTACAGCTGCCACCATTTGTGACTTTGCCAGTTGAATGAAGCCCCATGCCAGGTTCTTGTCTATAAAGGCTCAGAGTTGGTGTAATTCCCTTGGAGTCATGGGGTATATTTTGTCTTAGACAGTTTGGCCCCCAGTACAATTTCTATAGAGCAGTCTGTGGGGTGATGAGAGTGAAGCTTGTCTGAATCTCTCACTGAAAGCCTCTTGTAAATCCCAATATTCCTTGGGATTTGAGGATCCATCTTTGTTCATGCACTGATGCAACCTTCTCCTTTCATTTCCTTATTGGGCGGTGTATGGTGTTGCAAGGTCAACTTTTCTTCCAATCCTTACTCGATCAGTCCCTGCCTGACTTTTTAGGACTCATCTCCTCCAATATACAGAGGGATGCACTTTAGTAACCATGCTAAGCCCAGTACTATGGGTCTGTCCATGTCTGTTGCCAGTATGAAACTGATGGTTTCTTCATGAGCCCCCATCTTCATCTCTATTGGTTTGGTAACAAAATTTTCAGGGGTCCCCTGTCACTGAACCATCTAGCTAGCAAAATGCCATGGGGATATTTAGTTCCCTTATCTGCATCCCCAGCTTTTCCACTATGCCAGGTCTGACCAGACATCTGGTGCAGCTTGAGTCCAATAAGTAATCAAGTCCTTCTTGCACCCTGAGGAAGGTATCCTTAATTTGAAGGTTATAGTTACAGATATTATTAGGCAACTTACCAAAGGATCATCATTCTTCCCACTCTTGCTCTCCATCTCTGGGTTGGGGAGTTTGGTCAGAGTTCCCTCACCATCTCTGGGTGATGGGGTGAACTTGATGACTTCCACTCCCTTAAGAGCTGTCTCTCCTGGCTTTGTGGGATCTTTGCCTCCTCACTGTGCAGGGCTGGTTGTTGGTCAGGGAGTTTGGCAGTTAGCTACCTGATGGCCTCTTTGTCACAGTGAAAGCAGTTGGTGAAGCAAAGATGTGGGCTCTGTTCCCTCTTTCCCAGTTTCGGGGCTTCTTCTTTTCAATAGGAAGGGGTTGTCATTGCTCTCAGCTGGCATAACCATGGTAACTGTCCAGATTGATCTCTACTTCATCAGCTAGAATGTACCACCAATGAAGGGTTCATGGTGCACCCCTGGAAAGGCAGGTATAGAAGATTTTGTTGCTCAGGCCATTTTGGAAACACTCAGTTAGCATGTCATGTGTCCAGTTGACTAACTTACACTCTAGGCTCTAAAATTCTTGAATGTAGGCAGCAGCAACCCACCTGCCCTGCCTCACAGTCTTGATTCTTGTTCTGGCCTTTCAACCAGTGTCCCAGCTTGGGTGTTTAAGAAAGAATGACTTTTGACTCCATTTTTAGAGAATAATACTAAAGCCAAGCGGTTACAGCATAAGCAAAGGCAGATCTAAATTTTCCCACTTAAACCTGATGATTTTCCTTTCTCCCATCCCCCCCCCCTTTGCTCATCTGATCAGTGTCCAATAATATTCAAATTAGGTGTTTTGGTAACAGTCCTAAAGTTTGGCACCTCTTTGGAAGGTGTTTGCATTCCGTTCTCATGCTTGCATCCTTGGATTTCTCAACTGTTGTCTCTGGTTGGCACCTCTGGTTCCAATCATCCCCCTCCCTGCATTTCCTTCCCTTACTCCCCCTCCCCTCTTTTATGGCAGGATGCCATCAATGCAAAGAGAAGCTGAAGTGGTGTGATAGCAGATCCGACACATATGATCTGCTGTGGAATTTCCCCAGATATCAGTGTCAGACCACATAATTCATCATCCTCTTGTTCTACCTTTGTTTTTGAAACCAGACATGTTTCCTTTCTTCTAGTAATCTATTCTACATTATTTCTAAAAAAATAAAGGTTTGGCTCAACCATAAGCAAATGTTCCATTCAAAAAGAAAAAAAACAACAACATTGTGGCCATCTTAGGAAATCACTGTTGGATGCATGCAGACCTATTGAATGAGGTAAGAATTAAAAAGATATATGTAGAAAATGGAAAATACCGTATTTTTCTGTGTATAAGACGTACTTCCACCCAAAAAGTGGGTGGAAATGTTGCCGAATGTTGCTGAAGCCCCACCCACCTGCCAGCCCCCACTCTTTGGCCTCTGCCTCTTAGTAATTTTCCTCCTTGCAGCAAACAGCAAACAGCCTGGTCAGCTTCAGTACAGCCTGATTTAGCATGAGCAGCTGATTGTCGGTTGGATCTGGCTCCCGGAATACCAATGATCAGCTGTTCCAGTCTGCAGGGATCACCATCACCTATTGCTGCCTCCGCGTGCCCCATTTTCGGCTTCCACACGCCCCATTTTTGGCCTCCGTGTGCCCCATTTTCAGCCTCCGTGTGCCCCACGGGATGTGCAGAGGTCTAAAATGGGGCACGTGGAGGTGGTGATCATTGGTACTCTGGGAGCCAGATCCAACCGACAATCTGCTCATGCTAAATCAGACTATGCTGAAGCTGACCAGGCTGTATGCTGTTTGCTGCAAGGAGGAAAATTGCTGGGAGGCAGATTTTTTTTTCTTGTTTTCCTCCCCAAAAGCTAGGTGTGTCTTATAGTTTGGAGAGTCTTATAGTCTGAAAAATACAGTAGCTAAGAACTGCAGAAGGATTTTCAGAAAATTTGAAGCCCAAAATCAATATAGGCTTGCAAGAATATGCAAACCAATGAAAGGGGCTTCAGAAGTAAAAGCAAGAGTCAGTCTACTGTTGTAAGAAGTTAGACAGGTGGACAAGAGCTATTTTGCTTTAATCTTCTCTCCAAAAGAGAACTATTCAAATTGATTTAAGCAGAACAAATCGTTCTAGGACAAGTAGTTATGGAGCACCTGGTTGCCATAAATTTCTACAATCAAAATAATTACATTTAATAAACTTGAAAGAACTTGTGGATATCATCCTGAAGTGCCTTTTTGTAGTCTTTAAGAAATCCTGCACAGAGGTGTGGGACTGGAGAAAGGCAAAGGTTGTTCTTGTCTTCATAAAGGGGGTGAGGGAAGAGAACTTGCATCACTACAGAAATAATCTGCTTGCTTCTGATGCAAAGCAAATCTCTGGAAAAGGTTAAGCAGTTTGTTTCTGAGTATTTATAATGCTGTCATGGTCACCATCCTGCTAGCATTGCTTCCTGCCACCTGACATTTTTGCAATGGGGGGAGGAAAGTAATTGGAATGTGGGAGGGGACTGGGAGCCAAGCAGTGCCAGCCCAGCAAGGGAGACATGCCAATCCACGTTAAAGATCACCTGAAAGAATGTGAAGATAAAACAGGTGGACACTAAGGGTCCATTACCCAAACAACAGGTGGACACTAAGGGTCCATTACCCAAACTTTTCACTTGGTCAAAGACTGATAACGAGAAGTCCTGGGGAAAAAGAAAGTTAAGTATATTGTTTGTGCGCTAATTTGGCAAATTCCACTTTGCTACTTCTGTAATCACTTTTGCTTTAGTAAAGTATACTCTTGGTCAGATTACAGATTAACAGAGTTGGAAGGGAATTTGTAGGTCATCTAGTCCAACACCCCACCCAAGCAGGAGACACTACACCATTTGTGACAAATGACAGTCCAATCTCTTCTTGAAAGCCTCCAGTGATGAAGCTCCCACAAGTTCCAAGAGCAAGTTGTTCCATTGGTTGATTGTTCTCACTGTCAGAAAATTTATCCTTATTTCTAGGTTGAATCTCTCCTTGATCAATTTCCATCCATTGTTCCTTGTCTGTCCTATAGATGCTGTAGAAAATAGCTTGACCCCTTCCTCTCTGTGGCAGCCCCTCAAATATTAGAACACTGCTATCATGTCTCCCCTGGTCTTTCTCTTCACTAGATTAGCCATGCCCAGTTTCTGTAACTGTTCTTCATGTTTTAGTCACCAGTCTCCTAATCATCCTGGTTGCTCTTCTCTGTACTTTTTCTAGAGTCTCAACATCTTTTTTTAGTGTGGTGACCAAAACTGGATGCAGTACTCTAGGTGTGGTCTTACTAAGGTTTTATAGAGTGGTATTAGTACCTCACTTGATCTTGACTGTATCCCTCTGTTAATGAAGTTTAGGATTACATTGGCTTTTTTGGCTGCCACTGCACACTGCTGGAAGCAATTCAGAAGTTATTTTTTTGAACAACACTATCTCTATTAAGTTCCTTTGTGTCAGAAAACAACCTAAGTATTTCTGAAGGCATAGATTCTTTTTGCTAAACAAAGCTATAAAGAATATGTATGAAATTAGCTTGCTATCCCATGCAATTGACTCCATAAGACAGTTATTTCTTTCATGAAGGAAACTAACTTTGATGAAAGTAGCACATTTTCAGGCCTCAGAGCAGTTTTTAAAGTCCCCAACTTACTTCTTAATATTCTGAAGAGGCACAGCTGAAAACTCTTCACTGCCTTCATCAGAAAAACACTTAATAATCTTAATAATCTGAATATTTTATTTTACCAGAAGCTGTTGCATTGAACCACAAATAGATAAAAGACAAGAAAAATAAATTGATCAATTGTGTGCCATAAAGTCAATGTTAGCGTTAGTGACAGCATAGAGAAAAATCCTGCAGCACAATAATAAATAGTAGGTTGCTAAATTGTTCAATATTTAGATTTTCAACAAAGAGACCTTTCCACCCTTTTGCAAATCTAAAGCAACGTCAGTTGACTTTGCAATATATATGCAAACTACGGAGTTAATGAAAGAAATCTACTGCAATTTTTTTAACCTCTCTCAAATATGTATCCTTTTGTCCACAGTTTTCCCAAAGAAATAGAGTTTTGCGTAAATGTTTCCTGCAGTGAGGAAAGAATACAAATGAATTCCATTTTGGGGGGGGTGGTTTTGCTGTCCTTAAATTTCCCTTGATAGGTCATGGAATTTTGCATAAAGATTTATTCTGGGATTGTAGTAAACAATGGTCAAATGAAAGGTAATGTCTGGTATAGCTCAAATGGTGATAACATGGGAATAGGTTTAGCTGTTGGCCATCTTTCATGTGGTACAGAATGGTACAGTTCATTTAATGACCGTTCAGAGTTACAATGGCGCTTAAAAAAAGTGACCCATGGCTGTTTTTCTGACTTAAGACCATTGCAGCATCCCCATGGTCATGTGATCAAGATTCGGATGCTCGGCAACTGACCCATATTTATGACTGCTACAGTGTCCAAGGGTCATGTGATCCCCTTTTGCAACCTTCTGACAAGCAGAGTCAATGGGGAAGCCAGATTCACTTAACAACCATGTTACCGACTCAACAACTGCAGTGATTCACTGAACAACTGTGGTTAAAAAAACTGTGGATAAAATGGGACAAAATTCACTTAACAAATGTTTCACTTGGCAATTTTAGGCTCAATTGTGGTCATAAACTGAGGACTACCTGTATATCAAGGTTGCTCTTTTGTCAAAGCTCTTGGGCATGTGAATAAGGCCAGGGGTGGGCTGCTGCATGGTTTCAGAGGTTTGGGCGAACCTCTAGCTGTGATCTCTGGCTGGGTCTGCCCACCTGCCCTTTTTAATTAATCAGTGGAATGATTTGCCTCCAGAGTTTGTGGATACTCCAACACTGGAAGTTTTTAAGATGAGATTGGACAACCATTTGTCTGAAATGGTATACAGTTTCAGGCTTGAGCAAGGGGTTGAACTAGATGACCTCCAACGTCCCTTCCAACTCTGTTATTCTGAATGCTCATAGTTAGTTTTGCATGCCATTCTGCTCTTCATTCTAGCTGGTATTCCTAGTGAAATGATGAATTTGTACAACTAAACCCTTAGCCTAAAATAACGAAATATATTTGTTGTCGGTAGTGGTGTGTTTGTTTCTGTGTATATATACACACACAGATAGGCACACTTTAAATGATAGTCTGGTGCCTATAACCTGCTGGCCCTTAATCACCTAACTTAATTTTACTCTTAGTTTAGCATCTGCTGGGAATCCGGCCATATTTTCCTGCTTATCCTTGCCATGGGTTAAGAGGGGTGCTCACTTTGTCAGCACATATCTGACAGCGGTCTTAGTGATTTGGAGTCTCTCAGTAAAATTAAACAGGACTAGTATCTCATCAGCCAGAAGTGGGGGTATAATCTGGAAGATGGAAACTCTTTTCAGTGAGCATTCTTTACCAGCAAAGGGAGTCCATCTTTCCAAATGTGTTTTTCAAATCCATCTATTGTTAAAATAAGCACAGGGATGACCTCTATCTTACTTTTCCCTCTTTATTTCTGTGGCCGCCCATACAATTTATGTGTGAGTGTATCTGTGTAGCTATGCATGTCTGCAAAGAAAGCCACACATTTTCTTTCCTGAGGAGCAGCAGTGAGTTCTGTTTCCTTTTAAATAGGAAAGCTTCCCAGATAATATTTTCATTAATTTGCTAAAAAGAATACAGCAGCTACACTTCTGAAGGTGGTTTAAAATATTTCAAAATTACAGCAGAGGTTGAAAGGTAGGTTCCTTAATGCTGCCAGGATGTTATTGCAGATAGTCCTGATTTCCTTGTTTAGAGACCGTTCACAGTTACAACAGTGACCAGTGACCAGTCCTTACATTTATGACCTTTGCAGGTCTGTAAAGCAAAGGAAAGCTGAAGTAAGTTCATAAGCCCGGTTGGTTTCACTGAGTGACTGATTCAATTAACCAACAGTTAACAGCCTGTATTTATTTAAAACATATATATATATATATATCTTTCAACCAGCTCGGGGAGGGGGGAGGGGCTTCCAATCAAAAAATAAAAGATGTATAAAATATATATAAAAGTTGCCCGCTGTTAAACAAGGGTCACCTATGAGCAATTGAAAAACTGGAGAAGACAGTAAACTGCAAGGCATGACCTTTGAAGAAAATGTTTTAGGGAATAATGTAATATTATATGCAATCTGTTTTCCAGCAATAAGAAGATTTGATTGCTGCCATTGGGCAGGTCACGGTCTGAGTGAAATAACTCCGAGCGCTGCTGGTATTATGTTATTTCGTGGGGGCTGACACCTACTTTCCCCATTCTGTAAAGAACAACTTTTCATGTAGCAAAAGGGCCTCCAAATTTGGCCACTTTAAAACTGTGGACTTCAACTCCCAGAATTGGCATGGCTGGCTGAGGGATTCTGGGAGTTAAAGTCCATAAGTCTTAAAACTGCCAGTTTGGAGACCTCCGATTTAGTGGAAAGTCCTTCTTGAGCCCCTTTCTGCTTCAGCTTCGCAATTATAGCTGTGTATCTGAGAGTTTAACCCATTTTAGATGTAGATGAAAATTAATTCCATGCTGAACTCTTTTTGGAAATTTTCTTCTCCTGGGAATTCCTATCTTCCAGGTGCTTTAAATTTTCTTTTGAATTTCTCTTGATTATGTTTTTCAGCCTATATTATTAGAAGTAGAAAAGAAAGCTGGGGCATCTGGAAAGAGCTAGTGGTTTAGGTACACACTACTTTCTGCCCTTCTGAGTCTTGAGGGACTCTTCACAATTTCCATATCTGAAAAAAAAAGTCCAGTGGAAAGAATTTCACCAGACTGACTTTCTTTGAGATTCAATAGAAACAAAGGAGGCAGGCAAGTTTAGAGATTATATAATGAAAAAGGTGTTTTTTTCAAAAGACAACTGGACTCTTTGTTCTTCCTTGAAGATGTTTCACTTCTCATCCAAGAAGCTTCTTCAGTTCTGACTGAATGGTGGGGAAATGGAAGGATTCATATACCCCAACATTCAGTCAGAACTGAAGGAGCTTCTTGGATGAGAAGTGAAACATCTTCAAGGAAGAACCAGAGAGTCCAGCTGCCTCTTGAAAAAGCACCTTTGGGACAACCATGACCTGGAGGACTGAGAATCTCCATAGACATACAATGAAAAACCAATTAGCTAAGAAAGTTCAAGAACATCTACTATCCTCCACCAGTGAGGCTTTCACAGAATTCTTCTCCTTTGAAAAGAATCTCAGAGGGGCATTATCTTTCATCTAACTGCATTAGAACTTACTGATCTTTTTTTTCATAGAATTAGGTCAAGTTACAATGGGCCCGAACCATGTGCAAATCCAGTAGATTGTAATATATTTAGAAGGATGGTCTTCAAAGCTTATAAGTGCATTCATTGCTCAGTTTTTAATACATGTGCATGCTTTTTCACAATGCATGTACTTTGTTCACATTTATAAGCAATTTTCATTAATGCATTTTGTATGAAACCATTCCTAATCCATTCATTGTGTGTTCTTTTTACCTTCTGCTGGATGATTATTGTATTTCTTTTTAATTTACAAACTGGAATGAAGATTCAAATTGTGGTCTATCACTGTATTATTCCAATTTACCTACAATTCTGGGATGTGGATGTTTTGTATTGAAGCTTAAACAAATCACAATTGTTCCACATCCAATGTTTATTGGAAATCTAGAGAGGATGTTGTTTTTGAACCGATCCATCTTATTATCCATCTGTCTTTGCAATGAGGCACTGTCGTCATCATAGCAATTTTGAATTTCATTATTCGTGAACATCTTCCTTCTCTTTGTCTAGTCAACCATGTAGAATCTACAAGCTTACATAGTGGATAACAGCAACTTGATTCTAGAGTGAACATTAAAAAAAAACTTTTTATTTGGGCCTATTTCAGCAGTACACGTTACACTATCAGTATTCCAGAAAAAGTCATTAAAAATTACAGCTGTTGCACAGAGTTGTAAAAATTTCATTACAATATATGGCAATATACCAATGAATATTATTGCACAAGGCAAATACAGGCAGCCTAGAGAATATAAAAACAATTTGAAGACTTAGTTAGCTTTGGGCATACTGTGATTGGAGATATAAAAGAAAAGGTTCTAATTAAATACAGGAAAGCAATTCTGCATAGCAAGATATGCATTGTTGATTATGCAGGTTCTTATTTTCACAAATGAATTGGCCATTGGTAAAATACCAGCTGTCCCAGGGATTCAAACCATTATTTTCCTAATGACCAGGTTTTGTTCACCTGAATTCTTATGTGGATTATTTAGTGCATTAAATATGCAATATATTAGCACAGTAAATCAGGGGGTTAAAAATTGCAGTCCATGAGTATTTCCTTTGCTACCAAAAAGTGGATCAAAACCTGAATAACTTTTAAGAAGCTTAAGTCACTCAATTCTTTCCAGATAGATAGAAAGTTAATGTGAAGAGAGGAGAGGAGAAATGGAAGAGAAGGGAGAAAAGGGAGAAGAGAGGAGAGGAGAGAGAGGAGAGGAGAGGAGAGGAGAGGAAAGGAAAGGAAAAATGGAAGAGAAAGGAGAAAAGGGAAGGAGAGAGGAGAGGAGAGGAAAGGAAAGGAAAGGAAAAATGGAAGAGAAAGGAGAAAAGGGAAGGAGAGAGGAAAGGAGAGGAGAGGAGAGGAGAGGAGAGAGGAGAGGAGGAGACCTTAGTTATCTGGTTTTGCATGACCTCCAACATGCAGAGGAAAAGCTGGTGCAACATTAGACTGAAGAAAAAAATGTGTACCCCTATTGTGAACAGACATTATATTTTTATATTTCCTGCAAAGATCTCAAGGTAGCTCTTTTTTTTTCCTCCACTGAGGGAAGAATGAAGATTATTGCTCAATATGGTAAATAGCCATGGCAGCTCCCGATAAATCAAGCTGTAACTCAGCTTTTATTGCAGGTCACTGCTACAATGATAATGAAAAAGAAATTAATCTCTTGGGGCCAGGTTAAATGAATGCAAGCAGAATGAAAAGGGTATGAAGGAGAAAATGCTCATATTTTTTTAAAACGCACACACACACACATATTAAAAAAAATCCATGCTCATCTTGTTAAATAATCTACAATTTTAGCCTTAGTGAAAAGGCTTTGAATATTTACTGTACAGAACTTTTATACTCCAAGCTGATATTCCTTCTTTTTTATACTTTTTTATGGTTCCACCTTTGTAGATGACCCAAAGTAAGTATTGCAAATGACAGCTTAATAGTCATCAATTAATAAACCCAAATTATGTGACTCAGGCCTGATCTTGTGATTGAAGAAAAACTTTATTATAAGCTTATCACTTTATGTTCTTTAAGCTGATAAAAAGAATAAAGAATATAGATAAAAAAGAGTCAAATAGTAAAAACAATATTTTTTAAAAAAAATCATAAAAACATCATAAGGGGGTTGTTTTGAATGCACGTTTTCTCCTTCCCTTTTGCTGTTCCCACTAACTGCTACTTTAAAATTTACACTTTTCTTTGAATTTAGAGAATACTGGGGGGTTTCTTTTAGATCATCTTCAATATTTTGCATTAGAAACCATATTCCAAATGTGTAAAATTGCCTTGCTGGCAATGTGCAGGATTGGGAGAAAGCCATTCCTCTTTGAATTACTTACATTTATGTTATGAATACATACAATCAATTTTGCCATCACTCTGTATTATTCAGTTTTGGTCTCCCAGTCTTGTATTGCTGGCAGTGTTTCACTTTTCCAATGTTGTGCCAAAGTACTGGTTGTTGTTGATTACTTGTATCTTAATGGGTTGTCGTCATCATTATTAATTCTCTCTGGAATTATTCCTAATAAAAAATCTTAATAGTTTCAATTGGAAATTTTATTTTGAAGAGTTTTCTGAATTTTGGGTTATTTTCTTCCAATACTTTTGAAATTTTTTACATGACCATCACTTATAATAAAATGTGCCTTCTTTATTATGGCTTTTCCAGCATTTGTTGTTACATGGTTTGGCAATCACTGATGTGATTATATACCATCTATAAAACATTTTGTACCCATTTCCCCTCAAATTGTACTTTGGAAAGAATTTTATTCTCTTTGTTCGTTTGTAATTCTTTGAATTTCTACATCCATTTTGACATGGTGTTTTTGACTTTTTCTATCTTTAGGTCATATTTCAATATCAATGTATAGTTATGTACCAATGCCTTGATTCTCTATCAGTATTTTAAATTCTGTCACTTTTCTCAAAGTCCTGTCTTCTTTCCAAACATTATGTTTTCAATCAATCAATCAATCAAATCTTTATTTGGTCATAGACCAGCAGGTAGAATACAGAGATCACAGTTAATTAAAATAAAATAAATATAAATAACAAATGTGTGTCTATGTATTCTAAAATCTCTAAGAGGGGTAAGTGTCAGGAATTTATCCTGGCTAAAGTGCTTGCAAATCATTGGATCAATAACGGTGAGATGACTTTTTCTTGATCCAATGTTGACTTTAATCGTGGTAAATTCCTGACTTCATTGCACAGAAACTTAATATTTGTTTCAAATCTGAATATGCCTTATTGATGTACATGATCAAATCTTTCTTGCTGTAATTACCCTTGAAATAAAAATCATTTAACTGTGATGAAATCACTGGACTTATTCTTTTTCTCAGAAGATTCCAATTTTTTAGCACTTTGACTTGTATTCTTTCAGGTTATTTTCTTTCTTATGTTTCTTTATATTTTAAATACCTATGGGGTCCATTAGTTAAACCATTTTTTTGTAGTTGATGACTTGCTTGAGAGTATTATTCAAGATTAGAAAAAACAGCCCTGTCTTTCGTTTACTGGATCTTACTATCTTACTTTCCATGATTTGTTGATTTTTTTTTAAAAAAGATGCATTTTTGTTGCATCCTATCAGAGATGGTCCTAAGTGTTTCATTATTTCTTAACTTTCAGGAGATAAAAGTTACATGCAAACCAAGAACCCATCAAAAATCTTCCTTTTACAAGTTCTGATCTTATCTAATTATAATGAGTGCATGTAAATATCCTGGCCGTCCCAGTCTGTAGCTTACCTCATTTAGTTAAATCCCATAGAAATATCCGGAAATTGAGTTTTTTTTCAATAGCAATCTTTTTCTATCACAAACAAGAGAGACATAACCTTTGTGAGGAAAAATGCATTAAAGGTCATTTGAAGCCAATGGATTAGTGTCAACAGCCTTGGGATTCAGAATGGATTTTGAGAAGATGCCACAAGTGACCAGATCTGTGCATGGTGAAAGGGGTGAGGAATCCACCGACCAGAAAACAGATTAGCAAGCACCATCACACAGACAAGCAGAGCCTAAAATCCAAGCATTCTACCTTCTCGGTGTTGTTTGGCCAACAGCAGGGTGAATAGAGTAGGTCTTCATAAACTCCAAATGTATAAAGATTTTATTGACAATAAATTCAAAGTTTAGGCATTCAAGAGTTCCTTTCTCTCTTTTTTGTCTTTATCCTAAGTGCTTTCAGTATTCTAAGAGAGTTCAGCAGAGAGTTGGGCATCTTTTTAATAAGTCTTGGCTGTGACAGGCAAGTCTTTCTGATGTTGGAAAAACTAATTTCATATACATGTAGGCCTAAGAACCACTATAATCATCACCATCATCCCCCCTCCTCCTCCTCCTCCTCCTCCTCCTCCTCCTCCTCCTCCTCCTC
>JANHFL010006801.1:0-11244 GCA_032468155.1 Oxyrhabdium leporinum | reverse complement strand
TCCCCTCTCCTCTCCTCTCCTCCCTCCCTCCCTCCCTCCCTCCCTTCCTTCCTTCCTTCCTTCCTTCTTTTTTTCCTTCCCCCTTCCCACTCCCCTATTTCCTCCTCTCTTTCTATCACACATGCACACTTACCCACTCACCCACATGCACATAAACAAACAAACATAAACAACAATGAAAAGGAGAGAAGTACAGAAGTGCTGGAAAATTTTTGGAAATTGAAACTTTGAAAATTGATTCCAAATTGGATTAGATCATGTTGAAAAATATAAATATAACATGATCTAATCAAATTTGGAATCAATTTTCTATTTTCAACTCTACTCTTGGGTAACTACAACCTTCTACAGGCTTTTCCTTGTTTGGAGTTCTATCTATCATAGAAACACAATAGCTTCCCAAAGAAACAAAGTGATGTTATGTGTCCTTTCTTAGTTGCATTCCCTGGTAGGGACCAGAAATATATGCCCCATAACTATTCCCAAGGAGACCAAAAGGACTTTGTATTGATATCAAGAGCAAATTAGGATAAGACTTTTGAAGATCAACAGTGTAAAGTTGGGTGAGTGTAAATCAAACCAAAGGCAATTCAATCACAGTGATTTGGAAAATGTGATACAATTTGTTCGATAATTTTAATGAATTTGAAAATCAATCAGGCTTGATCTGAAGGATCAGACTGATTTGATGAATCATGCCAGTTTGATTCAGATCTCTGAGCAGGGGTGATATAGAAATATAACTTTATGTCATTTTATTCTATTTTACATATTTATGTATTAAATTACAGTATTTTATCCTATAACTATTGTATTTAACCTACTCTTATTTTAAGTTGTTTTTATAGGATTTTATTGGTAATACATGTTTGAACCTTGTACATTGATATGGCCTATAGGCTAATCAATCAATCAATAATACAGTAATAATAAAATGGGGAGATCTCTGAGCTGATTCAGGAACAGCCATTTCTGGTCATGTGTAGAAGATTCCAGATCACCTGTATAGATTTGGAGGCTCTCTCTTTCACTTCAGGGGCTTGAATTGATTTCCTGGTTCAGCCTGGAAAGACAGATAAGTTCCTACATTCGAGCAAATCCCTTGGACGCAAATCTTTTAATCAAATATTTAAATACAGGATATGCATTCAATATATTGGATCTGTACTGTGTATGTTGACTTGAGCTCCTGCATGAAAAGCAAGATAAAACCTAAATAAGGAAATATTTGCATAACCCTAGTATTAGTTTTTCTGAAATCAAAAGTCTTTAGAGGAAAAACAGCCTTTGAAAATAATGGATGTTTTCAATGAGAAGCATTTCAAAGCAGAAAGCTGAAATCATTAGCCTGGGTATTACTAGACCCGAAGTATATAATCCTTAATTATACCTTCCAATGTTGTTGTTGTTGTTGTTTTTGAAGTTGAACCATATATTTAAGTTTAGAAAGAGGCACTTATGCCCAGCAGACGGCAACAGATGAGCCAATATACAGTGCCCAGTCTAGGAGAGACAAGCTCTATGTCAGGATTCCATCAAAGTTCCCCTCATCCATTCAGCACTCATACATGATTGTATCCAAGTAATGATTTATTAAATAAACCATGTTGGCACATCTGGGAAAAACCTGAATCTGAAGTTCCCAGTTTTTCCCCACCCAAAAGAAAATCAAGATCCACCTCCCAGCCATTATCACAAGTCACATTCCCCAATCCACTTTCAACTCCAACTCCCTCTCTCCTCTGGCACTCCTGTTCCAGGTGCTGGTCTGGATGTCCTTGACTCTCCTCAGAAGCATTTTGTTTTGTCTACTAACCCCCTCCTGGTTCCCATGTGCTATTATGTGGCAGCCACAGAGGCCTAGCAATTATGGCTTCCAAGACTGCCACTCTAATCATATTTCAGATTATGCCCATCTAACTGTCAAGTGCCAGGGAAATCAAACGGTCCAGGCAAATGGGTATAAAGGTTTATTGCAAGCTTAAATTCTCTACAAGAATCTGAAGTACTAATGATTAAAACAATTTAGTGATAGACAAGAGTCAAAGGAATTCAGGGTGGGATGGACTTATCTCTTGTGGCCATGAAGGGACTCATGACTGATGGTCCTCTGGCCCTTTCCTCGGGCTTAGCCTGGTCATCTCCTACACTAACTCTGGCCTTGCTTTTTTCAGGAAAGCTTCCCTTTCCATCAAAGCAATTACTATCCATCATATGTGGTCAAGCTAGATCGAGATCACCCTAAGACCATGAACCCGAATGGTCCTTCCTTCTTTCCTATCCCAATGATCATGTTAAGCCTCTGGCCCATCCTAAAATCCTAACGTAATTGTCTCCTCCTCTCACTGTCACACTTCTGTTCCCTACAAACATGCGTACATATGTATACACTTGTGTGCTAAATGTTAAAATGATTCACTGAGCATCCCCACCAATGCTAATTGAGGACTTGTCCAGCTAGAGATGAACCAATTGTATAATTTGACCTTTAAATTGCATCCTAGGGGGACCCTATGCCAAGAGATTGAACCGAGACAAGACAAAAACTAAATGTGATCTAATTTTAATTTAATATAATTAAATTAAATACAGTTAATATGATGATACTTCATGTTCTTGATCATCAGCTGCTTCTGTCACATTAAATTATATAATTTAAAGGCAATTTTTCAAAATCTCCAGGGACTGCACCCCTGCCATGCACAAATATGTGTGTTCCTAAAAGTCAACTTAAACTGAAGTGTCAGTATGGAAATAAAGAGTTAGTCCTCCTTTCATTGGTTCCATGTTCCTACTCATATCTAATCATTCAAAATTTCACTTGGGAATTTCAGTTTAGCCACAGTCATTAAAAAATCCTAATGAAAGCAGGCTTATACCAGATGGCAGCATGGAGACCACCCTGTATGATCTTGAAAACTCAAACAAGATAAGACCTATTATTACTTCGATAGAAGATGGGCAGGGAGTCCTAGGCCTGTAGCCTAAGCTAGGAAGTTGAAAAATATCCTGAACACAGGGGGAAAATTCCTTGTAGATTTCTTCTAAGAAAACTAGTAGTCCATGAAATCACCATGTCTTGTCTTGAGGGAACTTTTTAAATCAAGAAATGCATTCTCTGTGAATTGGGTTGTTTTGTTTTGCTTGTTTGTTTTTTGTGGTGAGGTGGCAGGGGATGGAGTGGGGGACATTTCAAGGAACAGAATAAGGAGACTCAATATCACACACTGAATAAAAATTATAACTCTACATTCCGGATTCCCAGTTTAGTAGGTGATAAATTAACTTCTCATACAAAGCAGCACAGATTATTAGTATTTCCATGGCAAGCTGTAAATCAAGGAAGTGAACTTTTCTGATATATGTATCCATAGCACATGGAAGAAGAAATCCAGAAAATAATCAGATGTTTTTGGGAAAAATCATGGTAGAGCATGAAAAAAAATTGACATTTTTGTGTGATTCAATCCTAGCAGAGCTATGCAGTTATGGATTATGTAGTCCTCAATTTATGACCACAAATGAGCCCAGAATAGTTCATATGACCATCTTCTTTGTAGTTTCTCTTTGTGTACCTGAACGAAGCTGTTGTGTCTCTCCTAAGGCTTTCTTTTTTTTTCAGGCTGAAAATCCCAAGTTCGTTCGGACTGTTAATAACAATGCCTTTTGAATTAATTATTATTAGCAACATTAGTAATGATTATGCTATTGTTAATGTTTATGACATTTATAAGTTTAATAATATTGTGAATAATATAATAATGTTAACCAAAAGGGAGCAAGTCAGAGAGACATGAACATTTTGTCCTTCATTCTGATTTCCACCCTGCCTGTGTGAATCCAAGGGTGTCCTAAATATGTCAGCACTCTATAAGTATAAACTGGCTCTGTCAAAAGCTGCTGGGAATAGATAGGTAGCTGTTTAGTAAGCTTGAGTGATGTCTGAGAAGCAGAATGTGAGTGCTGTGCCGTCTTCCTATTCCCCATGGCAGAAATGATAAAAATACCAGTCTTCAGTAAAAATACTATAAAATACACTACAGGTCTCCATCAGAAGAAGAGTAAAAGAAATGTAAATAAAATAAAATAAAATGGAATGGAGTAAAAGCAAAAGAGCTAGTTAAAACATTAATAAGTGGCTGTAGACCATGGGTGTCTAACTTTTTGGCTTGCCCAGGCCACATTGAATGAAGAGAAATTGTCTTGGGCCACATATAAAGTATATATTTTGTAGGAACCCTGGTGATACAGTGGTTAGAAAGCAGTATTGGAGTTCAAACCAGTCTGGTGTTCAATCCTGATGAGTTGACTCAGACTTCCATCCTTCTCTGGTCAGTAAAATGAGGACCCAGATTGTTGAGGGCAATAAGCTAACATTAGAAACTGCCCAGAGAGTTTCTGTGCTTCCCAGAAAACACTATGGGGTGGTATATAACTCTAAATGCTATTTCTATATAATCTAGTTTTATAATATAAAATCACATAATAATGTTAAGCGTTTACAATCTTGTGGAGCTGATTTACTAGCTGTCCAAGGCCACATGTGGCCTGTGCACCACAGATTGGACATGCCTGCTTCGGTGGGAGCTCTTAACAACAGATGCTACCTCCATGCCCTCTTTCTGAGCTTTCCAGATAGACTCATTATCACACACTCGGTAGCATAACATGACGCAGATGGTCCTTCGGAATTAGCGGTTCAATTTTGCAGGGAAAATTTCTCAGAAATGCTTTAGGAAAAGAGAAATGCTTCCATCGTTTCTCAAGGGCAGAGCACCCTGTCTGCACTTACCGTGGCCACACTCCCAAAAAAGAAAAAGAAGACCAATGGGAAAATTATCCCACGGTGCCTTCCCTCTGGGTTTATTAAAAGCATAGAATTCCCAGGAGGAATTCCAGCTTCTCAACAAATCACTGTACAATGAAAGGTGGACCTTATACCCACCATTCTAGACTACTTTCTAATGGTTAAAAAATACCATGTTCTACCCATGAGAATTTTATCCAAATTTCTTCCTTTTGGAAATGGTATCTAAAACAAAGTATGCTTAATTAAATTAAATGGAAAAAGTTAGTAGGGGCAAAATGCAGGAGAATCCCCTGCTTGGCACACACAGAAAAACCCATGCTATCAAAAAAATGATAATAATCTGAAGGTTCGTGTAACATTCACGAGGGCGATTCTGTGACATAAAATCCTCTGGGATGTTATTAACAAGAGTACTATGGTACATTCACTGTTTTTTTTTAAACCACTGAAATAATTTGCAAAAATTAATTAATGAAGCTTTGTGAAGCCTCCAGCAGGCAGAGAGATACATGTTTTACACTTGCTTTACTGATGAGAAAAGAACCACAGCAGATTATTCCAAGATACCCTGTGGGCTTTTTAGTAGCCTCCTTGTTAAAACTGGGGAATTCTACATGGTAGCCTGCACTCATGGTGTGGGTACTAACTCTAGACTCTATATTGAATGAAATGCACTGATTTGTATTACCATGGAAGCCAGCCTGTGAGAGCCTATGGCAGTGAGCACCATTTGTATTTTGGGGCTAATTAACAATTCTAAACTCCCAAGCAGATTACTGTCAACTATTTAATGGCTCATTGGCTTTAGGAGCATTTCTGATTTCTCTTTTGCAATTTCAGTTGAACAGTTATTGTGATTTGTGACTTGAAGTAATAGCCAGCAAGCTGTGAACAGGCCTCACAAATTATTGTGTTAGTTGTACCCTTTGACAAATAAGTTGTGCTAATGCCAACTGTCTCTTTTATGCCATTTCACACATGCTTTTCTGGACAGCAGAATTCACTGAAATTCCTTATTCTCCCCTCCCTCTTTAACATCTCATCTCTGTAATAATTATTCTACTCTGGCAAGGATTAAGGACTGGAAAATCAACACATCTATGATCTCAGCCCATAGATTATTCAGTATGACAAAAAGGTGGTAAAATGGGGCAAAACTCACTTAACAATTGTTTCACTTTGCCACAGAGAATTTGGACTCATTTGTGGTCCTAAAGCGAAAACTGCCTTTACTTCTTTGAACATGTTTGCTTGAAATAATTCCTAATATAAGTGTCTCCTTTATCACTACTGTTTTCTAGATAAAACCACAAGATGATGTGTAATGCTTCTGACCTTCCCTCTTGTGGTTCCCCCACTTCCCAGTTGATCCACCTCTTTTGATTTGTGATGGTTGTGATGGTTACTCTGAATTTGTTCACTCAGGCAGATATTTCCATCTTAGCAGGACTGTCCCTCCTGTTAAGTTGGCAGTCGAAGAGACAATTCAGAGAAAAATAGACCCTTGCTTGGTTGCCAAAAAAAGTCAATAGCTAAAATCACATTGCCTTTTTCTCTTCACATTCTGCCAATATCTATACATGTGGAGCTATGAGACGAATACTATATCTTTTTCTGCCAGGATCTCTTTGTGTCTCTGCATTCATCTCATTTGTCTCAGAAGCTACAAGAGGATCCAGATATGGTTCAGAAAATCTCAGGTGTTCCTCAAAAGGGGTGATTGAATTTTATCCTGAATCTACTGTATACATATAACATAGATTCCGGTTTTTCCCTGAGTCCAATATTCATTTATAGTTTTAAAGCATATAGCAACTCACTTGTAGTAACCAAATCTCTGAATTGGTTGTTTACTTGCAGACATTTCATTACCCAATTAGGCAACATCATCAGTGCTAGTGAGTGTGGGGTTTGCTCCCTGCTTATATACAGTAGCTTGCCTGTCAGGGTTGGTAGAGGGTGTGGTTTTCTCCTTTGTAAATTCTTTATTTAATAATTATTAATCAATTTTATACACTGCCCAACTCACTGTATACAGTAGAACCTCTGGTCACAACCATAATTCGCTGCATAACTTTGGTCGCAACCTGATTTGGTTGTGACCCGAACCTAATTTTAGAAATTTGATGCTTACAAAAAAAAAATTTGGTGTGGAAGGGGAAATCAGCAGCATTTTTTTTTTTAAGTGATTTTTTTTTTTGGTCGCAACCTGATTTGGTCGTGGTCAGAAGCGTTTGTGACCAGAGGTTCTACTGTATATGAATTTGAGAAGCTTATAAGAAAAGACATCATAAATCCATATAAAAATTATACAGTTAAAAAGATGGAGAAAACATCTTCAAGGCACCTAGGGCTGCTTATCATTCTTGAATCCCCATGCTAATTGGAAGGATTGGGTCTTAATATTTTTCTGGAAACAGGAATCCCTTTTTATTTGGATGTGGTTTTCCAGCAAGGATGTATTCTGCTCTCTCTTTTTTTGTTTGTTTCTAAACTAAGATAGTTCACACAAAAAATACCTCTCCCCATCCCCAAAAGAATGGCATAGCAAGCTACTATATGTAAACAAGAAGCAAACCCCTAGCAGTGATAATGTTACCTAGTCGGGTGAGAAAATGACTGCAAGCAAATGAGAGAACCCCAAGGATGCCACAGTTCAATCCTGAGCTACATTTATTCACTTATAGACTTGGAGTCTATAAGCAAGTTTACACAACATCCAAGGCCAAGATGTTGTTTGTGGTGGGGTCTATGGTGCTCTCTGAACTTGGTGGTTTTCTTGCAGATGTTCCATTACCAACTATGTAACATCATGATGAATGCTTTTTTGTACCTCAATAGTGGACCTTATTGTGTTGTCTGACCTTAGATTTATTCAGAAAACTTAGCTAATTAAACTATGTCTTGTATGCTTTATGATATTGGATAATATCAACAACTCGATGGACCAATGATCCGCCTTCTGCCTTGGCACAAGGCGGCTTCTAGTTGGATCTGTAAAAACTTTTGTCCACCTGGGGGAGGCTGAGCAACAAAATCTATCGTATTTCATATTCAGAAAAGAAATGCAATGAATATTAAAGATTGAGTCATTTGTTTGGCTTTCATTTCATTGCCATGACATTTATAATGCAAATTTATCTAATTTCCTATGTAGGAACAAAATGCTCAAAGTGAAGATATATTTCACAAACCTACCCTTTTCAATACTTTTATGTAATTTCCCAATCTTTTAAGGTATATAGGGAGACAAAAAGTGAGCATAAAAATCTGTGCACTGATGCAACAACCCACAGGAATTCTTTGTGCTAGGGAATGTGCCCTGAAAAAATGAATACAATGGCCAAAATTCATGCAAAAAGCTGAATTTTGAATTAAAGGTGAACACCTATGTTGCAGTCCTTTGGGGTAGAATCTGTAACAGAAACCTTGAGAAGTAATGGTTGTGGGGGTTTTGGTGATCTCTGAACTTGGTTGTTTTCTTACAGTCATTTCATTATCCAAAGTAGCTAACATCATCAGTGCTAGTAGGGAGCGGGGTTAGCTCTCGTTGTATGTCATTTGCTACAACTTTGTGACACTCTGGTGATCAGCTATCGTGTTTAATTTGTCATACATTTCCCCACCCCATGTACAATTTCTTTCATGTTCACCCTTAGTGAGACGTAATAAAAAGATAAAGGAATCTCTTTATCTCTCCCTCCCTTTCAAATATGTTACACAGTTGCTAAGAATCTTCGCAACCGCAAATGATGTGGAAATTTAAGTAGCTGTAAAAGTAGGGAAGGAATTAAATTCACAATTAAAGCAAAGATTGCAGGGAAGCTCATTTTGATTCCTTCCCCCTCTCCCTACCTCCCTCCTCTCACCCCTCCATCTCTCTCTGTGTGTTTCTTTAAAACAGTAATAGACAATTAATAGTACATAAACTTTGCTTCTGCTAATGTTCTCACTTAACAGCAAATTTAATATCATCAGACTCTCTAGACCCTTGGCTAAAATCTTATGAAAAGCTCATCTTCAGTTTTGACAAGAAGTGACACTAGATTTAAGAAACTTCAAATAGGGTAATTTTAAATTACATTTCCTATTTTTAAGAGGGGACATAACTAAATTAAATATTAAGAAAGAGAGAGGAACTTCAAAGAATCAGCTCCTGTGACTAGAAAAATATTGGAATTGCTCTTCATTTATCTACAGTAATGTTTCCAATCAGATAAAAAGTGCTCATGTAAGAAAACATCAAAATCAACTTATTTCAGTAAAAAAAAGTAATTCAAAAATTCAAAATCCTGCTGGAAAAGCTGAAAGAATGGGGATTGGTTTGATATTTGAAAGAGGATATTGCATATTTGGAATAATCCTATAGAAAAACATTTCAGACATTTCTCAGGACAACTCTGAGTGATCCAGAAAATCTCAAAGCAGAATGAACCATTTAGGCCAGGGGTCTGCAAACTTAAACACTCAAAGAGTCATTTGGCCCCGTTTCCCATAGGAAAAAAAACCACAATGAGCCACAAAACCTGGATGGGTGTGGCCAACTTGATGTCACTCACTCCCACCCAGTCACATGATGCCCTAGACATGACTACCTGGCCTGTCATTAGGGCAGAGTACCGGGAACCACAAAACCCTTCTTTCTCTCTCCCTCTCCCTCTCTCTCTCTCTTCCCCCTCTCTCTGTATTTCTCTCTCTCCCCCTCTCCCTCTCTCTCTCCACCCTCTCTCTGTATCTCTCTGTGTGTCTTTCTCCCTCTCTCTCTCTGTATCTCTCTCTCTCTCTCCCCTCTCTCTCTATCTTCCCCTCTGTCTCTCTCTGTCTCTGTCTGTCTGTCTGTCTGTCTGTCTCTCTCTCTCTCTCTCTCTCTCTGTCTCTGTGTCTCCTCTCTCTCTCAGAAAGCTGAGACTGGGCCAAGTCGGAGAGCTCTCCTCGGGGCTCTTCACTATTCAGTTTCTTTCTTCTTTTTGGAAATCGGGCTGGCTGAGGAACGAGCAGGAGCTGCTGCGGAGGCTTCCTTCCTCCTCCTCCTGGCCAGCTATGGTGAGGCCAGGAGGGTGTGCATGTGGGGAGACCTTCAAGACAGCAGCCGGGTTCAGTCAAAGCACAGCAAAGGCACGCCCACTCGCTTCAGGAAGGTCTCCCTGCACATGTGCACCCTACAACAGCCAGTCAGGGGATTATGAGAGGAGAAGGAAGGGAAGGGGGGAGGAGGAAAAGGGAAGCCTCCACCATGGCTCCTGCTTGTTCCTCAGCCAGCCCGGATGTCCAAAAAGAAGAAAAGAAAAGAAATAGCGAAGAGCCCCAAGGAGAGCTCTCCGGTTTGGTCCAGCCTCGGTTGAGAGAAAGAGAGAGAGGGAGAGAGAGAGAGAGAGAGAGCAAGAGAGAGAGATAAACACACACAGAGAGACATAGAGAGACAGGTGAGCATCTTTGGCAAGAGTGCTCTGGCTTTCTCCAAACCTGACCCCTGGAGTGGGCATGCGAGGATTGACTGGGCCAGCCCCCTTTTCCCACTGCCCTGAGCTTCTTAAAGCCATGGCTGGGCACTGCAGGCCCATCACCCTTTCTGCCGCCCCCTCCTCCCGGATCCCATTCCCACCCCACCAGCCCTCGTGCTAGCAAGGCCAGTGTTGGTCGTGGCCGGGTCGGGCCAGTGTTTTGGGGCAAAGAGCAGGTTGCACATCTCTCCAAGTGACTGAGGCACACCCAGCACCAACAAGGGCTGGAAGAAGCTCCAACAAGAGTGAGGCGACAGAGAATCATCTCGGGCCGCTTCTCCATCCCTCGCCGTTGCCCTTATCCTCTCAGGCCAGGAGAGGGAGGGGAAGGTGAGGGATGACATCAGACAATGATGGGACAAGGAACCGCAGCAGAGGGCCCAAAGAACCACATGCAGCTCTGGAGACGCAGGATGCCAACACCCAATTTAGGCTTTTAAATGCTAAGTGCAGGATCTTGAATTGCATTGAAAACCAAGTTAGTATTGGCAATATTGACATAATAAAAAATTCAGATGAATGCTATATTGAATCTTCTGTATTTCTTTGCTGTGCAGTGGTATTCTAGATTTTTGCAAACCAAATTTGATTGCTTTAATAACATGATGATGTTGCTGTATACAAGATAGCTGATATTTGCTATTTAAAATAGCAAGGTTCTCCATACTCTTCCATTTCCAGAGTTATTGACTTTGATGGCCCTCAAAAATGGAGAATGGGAAAGATAAATTTGTTGGAAAGAAAGGAGCACTTCCTTTTACAATATCCTTGGAAGTAGATATGGGGGGTGAGAGTATCATGCAGTTTAGTAGTTTAGCTGTCAGTCACCCCTAAGAAATTTGAAAGATGTTGTGGCGATCTCAGTTAAAGAAAACAGACAAAGACCTTGTTTTCTCGGGATGGGAGCGTCTGGAGTGTCTCGAGCGTGTTGAG
>JANHFL010006800.1:10571-29620 GCA_032468155.1 Oxyrhabdium leporinum | reverse complement strand
CACAAGAGCCTAAAGATCTGGCTCTACAAATTGGCCAGGGATCCAATGAGGGAGTACCATACTGGAGGAGACTACTAGATTGATACGAAACCCCACCTCCCCCCCTGCATTCCTTGCTTTCCTCCGCTGTTTTTTAAATTTCATATTTTCATTATTTATTTGTTTGTTTTATTGCTTCATTATTTTTCTACTGTTATATTTACAGTTCTTTTAATTTCTCTGTTTTTACTGTTAGGTAAACTGCCTAGAGTAGCCCCGCAATGAGATAGGTGGCAAGTAAATTTAACAAATAAAGGTAACATTTAAGTGAACAAAAAGTATAGAGAAGATAAATCTGTCTTTGTACTTTGTTCCTTAATGATTGGATTACCTTTCTTGTAACATGTTTTTTTAGCATTGGAATAGAACAGCACAGCATAGAACAGAATAGTATAGAATTCTTTATTGGTCAAGTGTGATTGGACGCACAAGGAATTTGTCTCCGGTACATAAACTCATAGAGTATATATAAACAAGTAATAAGTCATAGATCATAATCATAGTTACAATCATTAATCATAAGTTACAAACAACAATTGATAAGTCATAAACTAATAGGAGAAGATAGTAGGAAAAATAAAAAGATGAGAAAAGATGAGAAATGAGAGACGGTGCCATGGGAATTAAGTGTTCAGCAAAGTGATGGAACGGGGGGCGGGGGAATTATCTTTGTACCTAGTTGTTTTGGCTTGCAATGCTCTATAGTGGCGTCCTGAAGGGAGAAGTTGAAATAGATTATGTCCAGGATGTGAGGGGTCTGCATATATTTTCTCAGCCTTCTTTCTGCAGTATACAGATCCTCAATGGAAGACAGGCTGGTTGCGATTATTTTTCTGCAGTCCTAAGTATCCTACTGTGTAAATGCTTAGATATTCATTGAGCCAGATTTCATGGTTTGAAAATCTGCATGTATATTCATCATCTCCATATAATCCTTCTCATCTTGATGCATTTTATTCATGGATGGATATCTTTCATTAAGAGAAGAAATCTAGATATAAAGATAGAGAATATGAAAAGACTATTAATATCCTTCATGACCTTATTTAATGCCTGCATGGGTGAGGAGATAAAGGGGGAAAAGTTCTCCCTAGAGAAAATTTTGATGAATGCTTTTAGAGCTGAATGCTGTTCATGACCTTTGTTATCCCAAATGAAAGGAGCAAAGGTGTGTGTTGCAGGCAAAGTTAATAGCCAGTCATGGCATGGGTCCAGGTTCCTTGAAGAACCATCTCATCCCACTGGGATTGGCCCACCCCACAGGTGCCAGCAGAGGAGACATGCTGCAGACCCCATTGGCTGAGGAATTTCACCTGGCAGGATTCAGAAGAGCCTTCTCTGCCATCACTGATACCCTTTGGAACACTTTGCCCCCTTGGAGAGATTGACCTCCCACAAGAGCTTGAAGACTTGGCTCTGCCTATTGGCCTGAGGCTCCAATGGGGGAACATCACACTGGAGTGATCAATAGATTAATCATAGATACCACTTCCCCCCTTGGTCATCCTACTCCTTCCCTCCTCATATTTTAGTGATAACATAATTTGTATTTTATAGTGTTTTATTATATATATTGTTGTATTGTTTTATTCTTTTTAACATTGTTAAACATTGTAAGCTGTCCAGTGTCATCTCATCAGCAGCAAACAAATTAATAAAAGATGTATCATAGTCAATTCTAAATGGTCAGGGCAAGTGTGCATTGTTCAGAGATAATTGCTGAACTATTTTTATAGGAATAAAAGTTAAGCATATTTTTAGTAATTTCATGGCCTATTCTAGGTTTTACTGGATCATATCCTATTTTTTAACTTTTGAAACTTATAGATGTATTTATTTCTATCTTTATGTAACATTTACTTGTCAAATTCTAGGCAGTTCTTCTTTTCTGTTTGCCTACATAAGGTAATAAGTCAAAGGATGTCAATTATATACAGGATTTTATAGTTTAAACCATTTCTGTCCAATAAATATAATAGGTGTCTACTGTTTCTTTGTCTTCTCTGTTATACTTCGCTTATGGTGGTCTCTTACTTGTCTTCTACTCAGAGAGTGAACCTGTTTTTATTTATAATTAGTTGATTTGGGTTTTCCCCCCCTCTCTTCTAAACAGTATGGTTTCCTAGTTATATGTTGATTCAAACATTTTAATGTTACAAAATAATAAAGCCGCATGTTTTTTCCAAATTGATAAAGTATCTAAAAATAACAATATAAGCAGATCCAAAGAAATCTGGTGCAGTATTTTTTTTTCATATGCAGTATACTTTTGAACTGTCTTAATTTTGCACCTGCTATTGAGTTTACTTTCTATTGATTTTTGCTATAGGAAGGTCCCAACAGTTTGATTAATGAAGAAGAATTCTTTGATGCTGTTGAAGCTGCTCTAGATCGTCAAGACAAAATAGAAGAACAGGTAATATTAGTATATGAAGTTCTAGGCAGAACTGTGTCACAATGTTATATCATGGCCCCCTTTAAAATACACATACTGTAGTAAATATCATCTACAGTATACAGTTCATGGGCTTCAGAATGAATACGAGTGTTTGTTTGATTCATTGTTTTTTAGTCCTGCCTTTATTATTTTTATAAGTATTTTGTGTAAATTTTTTTCTTCATTATTTACATTAAAGTAAGAGACAATTGCTGTTTGTTGTTATGCAGGAATTATGTTCAAGGCTTTGTGTTCTTAGCTTGGAAGATGAAGAGCCATAATGTGCCTATCATTGAGAATTATTTTTCAAATTATTTAATGTTTTCATGGTACATCCAAAATTCTAGGATAATAAATATATTTATTTTTATATACATATATATATTTGTTCTTATAGTCCCAAAGTGAAAAAGTCAGATTACACTGGCCAACTTCCCTGCCACCTGGTGATGCTTTTTCTGGTGTGGGGAATCATAGATTTGTCCAAAAGGTAAGATGCTTCCAAATTGTGACCTGAAAGTTGAATCAATTCTGTGTTCCAATTAACATAATAGATTATAGTTATATAATAGGTATGAATAAGCCATTCAAACTGCTGTACTATCTGCTGGAAGGAAAATTACTTTTGCTGAACTTAAGAAATGCTTTTCTGCTAAGCGTGCATGCTTCAAAATTAAGTTTAACTAAACTGTAATAAGGAGGACTTTTATTTTCCTAGATTTCTGCAAGCTTTCATTTTTCACTCTGTTAGAGAATGGTTTATTATGAATTAGTGCACACATCTTGTATGCCAAACCTAGGCAAGAATTCTGAGAAAGAATTCTTTACTGAGCAGTGTTTGGAGCATAATACATAATAGGTGCATGAAGTCAGCATTTGCTGCTGTACTTGCTGCTTATGGTGCTTTTGTTTCTTCTTCATAATCTTGTGTGTGGAAGTTGGTACAAAATGCTCTGTTGTGCCTTTGTTCTGATGACTTGGTTTTTTCTTTGTCCGTCTCTGTTAGCCCTATAGTCGCTCTTCCTCCATGTCTTCCATTGATCTAGTCAGTACCTCTGATGATCACAGATTCAGCTCCCAGGTACTGTATTTCTACATGCAGAGTGGCTTTACCATGTCTTCTTGCTGTATTTCACCTTCATGATCCCTTCTTTTCTTCTTCTTATGTTAACCATTTACGCTTGTTTTAAACAAAGCGCACATAAACTGTAGGAAGGAACTGTATATTCTAGTAGTGAATAGGAGGAGGTTAAATACGATTGTGAAACAGTTTTATTGCATATCAATCCAAGACGTTCCAAATGTTTTATTCCATTCTGTAAAAAACAATACTTGTGTTTTAAGTAATGTCCCTTATATTCTTGCAATTTCTCAAACAATATTCAGAAATTTTAATTCTTCAATCTACATAGTTAATCTTGTCAAGACAAAAATTATTCATATTAATTCAATATTCTGATGATCCAACGTTTAAGTACTTTGAGTTGGAGATCTACTATGTGAATTTTCATTTGACGTTTGGATCATGGCATGAGCAAGTTACATTGGTACCGAGTAACACTCATCTTTTTTCACTCTTGTTCAATGTTTGTCATGTGCCCAACACTTCTATTTTTAATGACCTCCATGTTGGAGAAGACTTCTCATATTTGTTAATTTTTTTTAAGACCTTAAAGAGACTATGCAGACTCTGTATCCAGTTTCCAATATAAATAAATCTGTCCTTAAATAACATACCGGCATATATAACATGACACTTTTTAAAAATATTTACTTAACAGTCTGATTCTGTGGTCTTTGGAGAGAATATCCCTCAAATACTAAAAACTAAATACGTTTTAAAAGTTTTTGTAATTCCCAATAACACAGGCTAGAGGTCCAAAGCTCTGTGGTTGTTGATGTTTCTATATTTAGCTCTTTGATATTACAGTTTGACTTCTGCAAGATATTGTAATTCAGAGAAAGAATTTGGAGATATTTTTTCCAGTCTGTATATTACCAAGGGTTATCTGCTTTTTGCTTTATCTAGTAATTGGAGATTATTTTTACAACATAGAATTCAAAATGACATTTAATTACTAGCATAGGCTAATTTAACAGTATTATGTAAAATATGTGGTAGGAAGAAAGAACATTTCTACCCATCTTATTATATGCTATGATAAAAAAAATGAATGAAGGTTTTTTTCTTAAAATGCAGACATTTTTTCTTTGATTCTTTATTGTGTCTAAAGTTAAAAAGTTCACATTTTCCTTTATGAGTATAAATCATCTTTAAAATTTCAGGAATGTACCATAACAGAAAGCAAAAACTACAAGACCAACTGTTGTCTTTACTTTCAGAACAAATTTGTTTTACAAAATTTAGCATGGTTGTTTAGTTCTCATTTGATAATTGAAATTAGTATGATAGAATTTGTATTAAGATGGAAGCCTGATAATGGATTTGTGAATAACTAACAATCATTGGAAGCAGACATGATGTTAGATACAAGACTATGTTTGTAACAACTTCAGATCAGGCCAAATATTTACTATTCGAACTAATAATTGCTAATTGAGAGAATATTCTTATTGAGCAATTTGTCTGTGAGGCTCTAAAATGTGTGTGCTGTTTGTCAAACACAATTCCTCCATTTTTATGCAAGAAGTTTAAAAGTTGTTGATTACATGTGACCTCTCTGTAATGTTTCAAACAGAGTTAACTTTAAGAAACAATAAATATGCATGAATAAAATCATACTGCAAGTAATATGGTTTTAGGATGTATATAGAAAAAAAGTATACAATTCCTAAGAATCAAGCCTTTTCCTTGAAATATCTGTTAACCTTTAGAGTTATGAAGATGTTGAAAAATATTGCCTTAACAACCAATGTGGTAATTGAAAACATTCAATTCAGCATATTACATAGCAAGCTGACTTTTTTCTTTTGCTAGTAGAATAAAATAAATTATTCAGGTAATAAAATTTATCAAATAGGCAGGAAAAGACTGTGAAATTGGAACAAATTCTATAATTTATGAGGCTGGAAACATTCCTATTTACTTGGTACAGTATTTAAATTACTTGTACACAGAAAACTTAAGATATTTAGCAGTAGGAAAGAGACTTGATTGAAGACTGTTTGACTTTGGGAATGATTAGCTGTGTTCTCTTACTTTTGCACATTGTTGTTAAGAGTAATGCCTCTATATCAAATGAAGGTTCCTGTTTAAAAATGTGAATGAGTCAACAGATTAAGCTTTTAAGCAGTACAGTTTCTATACAGTAGAAGTTCTTAGTAGTTCTCCAGTCTACTTTCTTAATTTCTATTCTTAAAAATAGTTTTAAGAATAGAGTAATTCTGAGGCCTTAGGTTGATTTCTGTGTGATTTTATAAACAAATAAGTCATATCTTTGTAAGGATATTTGATGATAGGAAGGAAAGTCATTTAGTGACGTTCTCTAGTGTCATGTAAGTTACAGTAGAGCAGAGATAAGCAGATTGAGATAGGTATATTGATGAGCACATGGATTGCTGGTAATTTGAAATAGTCTGGCAAATGTTCTTAACGCTAATGGGAACATACTCCCAATTGACACCCACTTTGAATGTTTACTTTTAAATTTACTTAAATTTAACATGTCAATTTAAGTCTATTTAAATATATCCAGAAATCATATTAATATAAATTGTTTCCTAAAGGGACACAACAAAAAAATTAATGTATTGTGATTAAGAGACTTTTTGTTTGAATCCCATGTATTTGTGCTTGCTTGCTTGCCTGCCTGCTTGCCCGATTATGGGAAGTTCTTTGCCCAAGTCTGTTTCTTTGTAGATAATATATTTTTGCACAGGCATTGTGCTTATATATTTATTTATACAATAATTTGTTTAATGACATGTTAATGGCTATCATGTGAGTATCTTCAGGCTACAGAAGAGCTAAAAATACTTCCATAAATGTATTTTCAATTTATTCCTGTTTTGTTTGAAAGGTGGAAGAGATGGTGCAGAACCACATGACATATTCGTTACAGGATGTAGGGGGTGATGCAAACTGGCAACTAGTAGTTGAAGAAGGTGAAATGAAGGTAAGCAGAATATTTCATATTTTATAAATATGTTGAAATGAATAATAATTTAGACAAAGAGTTGCTAATTTCTCTGAGGCTGTTAATTCAGTAAAAAGGTTGAAATTGGATGTCCAGATTTGGTTCAAGCTTTAAGCTGCTATTTGTTTTTGCTATTTAGAACATATATTACTTTGTTTCTCCGTCTAAAATAGTGTTTACAATTCTTGTCTATACACTTGAAAACAATATGACAGTGCTAGAAAAGTACAAAAGTATTCCAAAAATTCTCAGAGAACTCAAAACTCCTTGTGTACTAGAAAAGGCTGGAATGTTTGGAACTTTGGAACTTGAAAAAAGGATAGGAAGTGGAGATACGATTAAACTGAATGAAATCTTACATAGAATGAAAAAAATGAAGACGTTTTTCTCCTGTCAAAATATTTGAACTTATAAAGTTGATTGGAACAATATTTAAAATGAACAAAATGAAGCATTTCTTTGTACAGAGCATAATTAACCTGTGAAATTAATTGTCAGTAGATGTGACAGCCACTAACGTGGATAGGGTTAAAGGGAACTAAATATATTCATTGAAGACAGGTCTGTCAAGGCCTACTGGCTTTAAAAATTCAGTTACCTTCAGCATGGTGGACAGCATGTTCACAGATGCCAGTAACAGAGAAACAATAGGGGGACACGTTATATATCCATCCCTAACTTGTGAATATCCTGGAGGCATCCATGTGAGAAAAAAAAAAGCCAGAATAAGATGGGACTTGGTATAGTCCAGCAAGTCTGTTTTATGTTCTAGTAATTTAAGTAATTTAAATGAATGGAATTTCTACTGTAATTTACTAATCCAGGATTGTCCTCACCAATTTCAAAAGTGAATTAAGAATATAAAAAAGATTTAAAATATTTTATATTTATTCAAAGGTGTACAGGAGGGAGGTAGAAGAAAATGGCATTGTTCTAGATCCATTGAAGGCCACACATGCAGTCAAAGGAGTTACAGGACATGAGGTCTGCCAATATTTCTGGAATGTTGATGTTCGCAACGATTGGGAAAGTAAGCAAAAGTTTATTTATTTGTATTTGCTACTGTTCAATTGACATCCACTTAGTCCAGTTGTATTTTCAGCTTATATGTCTGGAAATTCTAGGATTTGCAGTTTTAACTCATTCAGAGGACAGAGATTTGGCTAATTCTGATCTAACTGATATGTGAAAGTATTATTGCTATACTTTAATTATTTTTTTCTTTTTTTTCTTCTTTTGATCTTGTCTTTAGCAACCATTGAAAATTTCCGTGTTGTAGAAACTCTAGCTGATAATGCAATCATCATCTACCAAACACATAAGGTAATATTTAGCATTGTTTCATAACACTTCAAAATACTGTAAGTGCTATGAAGAAAGAAAGCTACCTAAAGGTTATAAATTTCTGTCTTATCTGAACTGGTTTTTCCTGTTAGAACCATCTGGAAAAAATAGTTACAGATTGATGTTTGTTACTCTTTTGCAAAATTTGTTTAGAAGTTTCTTTAATCTTGATCATGTATTTTTGTTCCAAGTAATTCAGATCTTATTTGTTTTTAGAGAAGCAAGTGCAATAATAATTGAGGAGAAACTATAGCTCAGTAACAGAACGTAAGCTTTGTATTCCAAAGTTCCAAGATTCAGTCTTTCCCCAGATGCTGTGTGTCTCTGAATGGGTGACAGGAAGAAAATTATTTCCTAAATCATGATTTAAAAATATTTCTAAAATGATGCCCTAATTATCATGTTACATTGAAAGTAATGGCTAAGATCAAGCTACAAATTGGGATGTCTTCTTGAAGGTAACCGATTTTGCAGTAAAGATACAATTTTACCATATTGATAGAAGAGAATATTTGTAACTCAGGGCTGAAATGAAGGGTTCTTGGTGCTCTCTGAGCTTGGTTGTTTTCTTGTAGACATTTCATTACCCAAATTAGGTAACAGTTTGAGCAGTGAAACAACTGCAAGAAAACAACCAAGCTCAGAGGTAGCACCAAATACCCCTGAACCTTAGAGTACCTTTATATTAAACAATGTATTATAATTGTTTTCATTTATTTACTTATTTTTGATTAATTTATTTGCATCCTCATCTTTTCCCTAACAGCTTAAGATACCTAATACAGGTAGTCCTCAACTTACAACCATTCATTTAGTGATCATTCAAAGTTAGATTACTGAAAAAAAGTGATTTGTCATCAAATTCAGGCACTTGGCAACAAGCTCGTATTTACAATGGTTGCAGCATCCCAGAGTCATGTGATTGCCATTTGCAACCTTCCCAGTGGCTTTTGACAAGTAAACTCAATGGGAGAATCTGATTTTGCTTAATGATTGTTTGATTCACTTAATAACTACTGTGATTCATAACAGTCCCAGCAAAAAAGGTTGTAAAATTGGACATGACTCACTTAACAATTGTCTTGTTTAGCAACCTGGTCTCAATTGTGGTCATACCTTGAGGATTACCTGTATACATACTCCTCTATATTATTATCCCAACAAACTTGAGAATTGTGAGCAGAGAAAAAATGATAAGGCAGAGTCATTCAGTAACTAGGTGTGTGAATTTTAATTTGATATTTACTATACTATTCTGGCTATGGCATAATTTACTTCATTAAAAGTGTGGATATAGTTATAAGAGAGGAATATTGTTGTTAATACACAAATACATGCACACACGCACACGCACACACACAAGCATAGCTGTGGAGATGGAAAAGTTAGGAGGAAAATAAAGCAGAACACAAATACAGGTAGTCTTCGACTTACAATAGTTCATTTAGTGACCATTCAAAGTTACAATGTCACTGAAGAAAAGTGACTTATGACAATTTTTCCTACTTATGACTGTTGCAGCATCTCATGGTCACATGATTTACATTTGGATGCTTGACAACTGTCTCACAATTTAGGTTGATTGCAGTGGTTGCAGTGTCATAGAGACATGTGATCCCCTTTTACAACCTTCTGACAAGCAAAGTCAATGGGGAAACCAGTTTCACTTAACAACTATGTTACTAATTCAAGAACTGTAATGATTCACTTAACAAATGTGGCAAGAAAATTCGTAAAATGGGGCAAAACTCACTTAACAAATTTCTCACTTAGCAACATACATTGTAGGTTCAATTGTGGTCGTAAGTTGAGGATTATCTGTAATTACCTCTCAAAAGTAGTCTCCACACATTTGGTTTTTTTATTTTACTATTGTATTGATCGGTCCATACCCATGTTCTATGTAATGAAATTGTCCTTACAATTATTTTTCTTGAGGTTTGCAGCAGATGATTTAGGAAAACTAAAGTTTGTATCTTTACCAATACTTAGATTGGTGTCCAAATACTCTTTTGCTTATAGATTGACCACTTTGTCCTATCAGGATTCTAATGCACCAATCTTTACAAAAAAATTCTCTTTTACTTATTTCTAGTCTTGGGTGTAGTTCATCTTATTCACAGTTGGCTTCCTTAATAATAAGCATACAATTACTTTTGCAGTTCTGAATAGCATCACATTCTGCATAGCTGGATGTAATAAATGATGGCAATTACTGATTATTATTAGTATTCTTGCTTGGATGTAACACTCTTTGTAAAATCTAACCCAAAATTATGATAAAAGTGTGCAAAACATTCCATCACAGAATATTCTTATCTTAAAATGTGCTTTACCCAGTTATTTTCTCAATCTCTGCAATATGGGTTTAATAATATTGAGCTAAATTACAGGTTTGCTTTAAAAATTAGAACAATGTGATTTTAAAATCAAAGGAACATTTCAGTAATATAGAAAACTTGTATCCAGCTGTCTTGAAAGTCGCAGCGCATAGATTGTTAGGGATCTGAACATAATGACTCAGCTTTGAACTCTTTATGTACAGTAATTCCCTTTAAATCTATGTAGGCACATAATCAAAAACTAGATCCAAAAATAATCCATAAATATTATTTTTCTCTAAAAATTACATTATGCCAATCCAAACCTTTATATATTGTATTGAAGGGATTGTATTTAATACATTTAATACATTGAAGGGATTGTATTTAATACATTTTTGTTTTTAGCAAATTAGAAATAATTAAGAAATTTTGGCAATGTAGCATTAGTTATCAAAAATCAATAAAACAACGCAACACAAGTTGATGGTAAGTAAAAATGTGGGGGATTGCATTGTCTGGAAGAACATAATATGAGATTCTTAAAGAACTGTTGAATTTTGCTCTTTTGTTATAAGTTTTGCTTTGGTTGTCATATTTTATCTTATAAATGGAGTATTTTGTATACTCCATTGTATACATGTGTGTGGCTATATGTGTTCCTGCATGGAATTATTGAATAGGTAGTTCTTTTTATATTTTTCTCTGGGATTATGTATGTAACTATCAGTATCCTCAGATTTTGATTTATTTCTGTTCTCTATTAGGATTACTGCAGAAGTGGGTTTTTTTAAATAAATACTTTAAAACATACATATGCTTTCCTTCTAGCGAGTATGGCCTGCTTCTCAACGTGATGTGCTGTATTTATCTGCTATTAGAAAAATGCCAGTTTTAAATGAAAACGACACTGAAACATGGATTGTCTGCAACTTCTCTGTGGAACATGATAGTGTTCCTGTAAGTAAAACTTGTAGTTTCTCAAGGTATTTATTGTTGTGGAATTCCTTTCTTAATTGCAGTGTTTGTGAACCCTAGGTCAAGGATAATTTAAAAGAAAAGAATGGAAAAGATTCAGGATATTTAACTTAATGAGTTTTTTCTAATGGAAAGAAAAGGAAAGAGAAGTTTATGCCATCGTATTTCTTTACAGTCAGCATTTAATCAGCAACAGTATGAATGTTTGTGTTTCTTGACAGACAAACAATCGATGTGTTCGTGCCAAAATAAATATTGCTATGATTTGCCAGACATTGGTAAGCCCTCCAGAAGGAAACAAGAAAATAAGCAGAGACAACATCCTATGCAAGATTACATATGTAGCAAATGGTAAGGCATGACTACTTTGTTGAAATGCATATGTAGTTGTGTTAGTGTAAAAAGATTTTTCCTTCTCATTTACAGATAAACACCCATACAAATAATAAAGCAAAAGGCCTATGTACATACTATAGCTGTGAATTACATACATGACACATGGAAATTACTTTTTCTAAAGATACTGCAACAATTCTGTTCTGACATTGCTTACTGTTAAAACTACAATTAAATCCAAATACTCAAATTTTAAATCGTTTTTGGCTTCTTTTAAAATGATAGAGATAGAATGAAGATAATAGGACAGGAAGGTTCCTCTTTTTCCCAATTCAGAAGCACATGGAAGGTGCAATCTATCTCTTAAGTAATGAGTCAGGAAAAACTAAAACTAAATTTGATTTCATTTACATTTAATAAAAAATAGAACTATTAATGTGAGTTGTCTTCATTGTATAGAATCATTTCCCTCTTCTAGTACATTCAAAATTGCAATTTAAAAATCATTTTTGGACAGATTTGAAGTCCACAACCACAGCTTTAGGAGGTTATATCCCTTTTTTTAGAGGCTGTGTATTGTTACATAAAATGAAATCTGGATTTCCTTCTGCCCATATGTTAAATGGAAAACTCACTATGAAATCTGCTCATTGGGCATGTATTCTATGTACATTGTTTTGAAGATTCATACTCTTAAAGTTTTGAGTATGTAGTAATAATTGTAGATGGATTGTGAGATGACTCCCACAATTTTATTTAGATAGATCTGTAAATGCTACATGGAGGTCTAATTTAATTTCCTATTCCTGTAATATTAAAATGAGGACTGATTTTATTGTTTTTAATAATAGTTCTACATAATTAAAATTTTAGGATTTCAAAATTGTCTGTGACAAATATTTTTAATTGAAAGTTTAATCTGCAATCTCTGCTAAATCTAATCAAATACCACCATGAAAATGCAATTCCCCCTTATACCCAAAGCAGTTTAAATCCAACAGTTTATTTTCCTGTCCCACATGCTTTTAGATACATTGCCAAAGTTTACATTTCTCAGGATCAGGACTAGGTGGCAGTTAGTTGGCAACATAACAAGCATTCATAATCTTGAATATAGCTTCCATCCAGTATTTCAGTTTTTTTAATGATTAGTGCAACTAGGGAAAATATACAGTGTTGTAACCATGGCTCATTGTCAGCGCTGGCTTTTTGTTATTGGTTGTATTGCTGATTAAATTTTTCCACTTATCAACAAATTATCATAGGAAAAAGGTGATCTACCACTTCACATGAACATGTTTATTTATTTATTTGTTTGCTTTTTTGTTTGTATAATCTGTAACTGCACTTCACAGAAAGATTCTCCCAAGCATTTTTAAATTCATTTGAAGCTACTTAAAATAAATTGAAAGTGATCTATAGTTAAGATATTGTATAGTTTAAATAAAACATTCAGATTCAAATTCTTCAGAAAGTACTATATTTTTAAAGTATCCCCTCTCAAAGCTTAAAGTACCATAACATGCAATATCAATGATAAGAGGATGATCACCACCAGAGATTTAATCAGACTTCTGGGTAAACAGTTTCCTCCTGAGCTAGCACCAAAAGTTTACAATATGCACAATCAATATAAGTGCATAGTTATAATTACAGGCATAAGGCGTAAAGTAAATCATAAATCAAGAAAGTTCCCAACGTAAATAAAATTATAACAACTTCAAAAAGCTATGCAGAGTTACAACACTAATATGACTAAAGGTTGTGTAAGACGAATCCTAAAACTACAACATGGCTGGAAGTATATAGGTAGTCCTTAAAACTGATTATTTAATGACCAGTCAAAATTTCAAGTGCCTTGGAAAGGATGCTTTATGGCCCATAAAGATTTCTGACTCATAAAACATTGTACCATCCTCCCACAGGCATGTGAGTATATTTGAGGTATTTTGCAACAAACTTGCATTTATTTACCAAGCTCAATAAGTGACTCAGAGGTAGCAATAGTAGCCAATAGAGTTCTCTTAAGGCTATCTAGCTTTTGTAAAATATCACTTTGTTGGATCTTGAGCAGGGCTCCAAAGGTACTAATAAGTACAGCTTGTTCCTATTAGACTTGGCCTCATTCTGCATATCTATCTTATTCCCGTGGCCTGGTTTAGTCAAGGGCAAATGGGGAGAGAAGATAATGTTATTAACAACAGATTTTATTATTTGGAAAACTCTGTAGATCAAAAGTAGCTGAGCTCAACAAAGGGGTTACCCTTCCATCATGAAAAGAATAGCAAGAAATTATTTCATTTTAAGCAATATGTGAGGTATAATTTGCTTTAGAGTAAGATTTGGGTAATGCCAGGCAAGCATGGAAACCACTCGATCAAACACAAATCTATTGGCTGATGGCAGGGAAGAAACTGTCCCAGAGAAGTTACTATTTCTCTTTTGGAGACTTAACAATTAGAATTAAGGCCATTCAAACATATATGATATATGAAGAACAACCTGTAATTACAAGGAGTAAGTGAGCTTTGATGAAGTAACTTCTTTACTGCTTGAACACTTTGCCAACAGTCACCTTTGTAATTTGTTGTTACTCAGTCATGTCTGTTTGGCCTTGGGCTTCAATAAAGGCAGAAAGTTTTTTGCATGTTTTGGTCAAAAACCTCAAAGTCACTTTTTAACAGATTGCTCAAACACCAAAATAATAGTTTGTGCTTTTGTACTTGCAGTTTTGCCATGAATTTAGTTGTGCTCTCTCATATCAGCAACTTCTCCTAGTCCTTACCATGTTCAACTTGTTCTTATTTTCTTTAGAGGAAACTAGAGAGTGAATGGAGTGGAGAATGATAGCCAGCGTAGAATCCGACCAGTCTATTAAACCATGTCTAAGAGAAACAGAACACTCCAATAATTGCTCTTTTTCTGTTTCTGTTTGTTAATCTTCTTCAAGAGCCTCAAATTTATTAGAGATGAGAAACATGGTTAATTTACAAAACTCACTCTATGACACTTCTTCCTTTTACCTATTCTCCAAGTCAGAAATCTTTTCTCTTTTCTTCTCAATGCCTGACTCTTCCTTTTTTCTCTCTCTCAGGAAGTTACAAATGTATAAATGATATCATTTGCTTATTTTAATAAGCCATAAACAACACTAAACTAAAGAGGCAGGTTATAAAACAGAATCTCACAGAAAAATATGTTAATAGTTTGCTATCTTGTCCTGGTTTTGTTCCCAGTATTACAATATACACATCAAGAGTACAGTTGATTTTAAAAAGTAGGAGTAAAGACAGCTACCCTAATGCTTCAGTGTTATATTTAAAGTTACAATATTTTGGCATGGTTAAAAAAATTGGGAAAAATGGCAAATTAGCAAGTGACTAACTTTCTTCCAAGCAATAGAATAGCAAGGTTCACAGAAATCGGTATATAAAAAGATAAAATCAAGCCTCTTTCCATTTAAGTTCAAATCCTTCTAATTATGTAAATCATATCCATGCAGTATCCTTGGCAATAATACCGAAGCAGTTTGCCACTGGTTTTTGCAATTTTTTTGTACTTCAAGATTCCTTGGCAGTCTCTCGTTCAAGTACTTACTAGGATCAACTTTGCTTAGCTTTTGAGCCATAAAAGTATCTGTCAACAATATACAGATAATCCTTGCTTAACTGCCATTTGTTCAGCAGCAATTTGAAATTATGATGGTGCTGAGCAAATGGCAGTTATGGCTGGTCCTTGAAGTTAAGGCTGTTGCAACATCCCCATGATCAAAATTCAGGTGCTTGACAGCCTGCCTGCATTTATGATCAAAGCATGGTCTTCAACTCCTGACAGCTACCTATTTTCTCTCTCCCATCTCTGCCTTTCTGGCTGCCCTGCGTTCTGGTGTTGCTGCCTACCCCTGCTACCCTGTACCACCTCCAGTTGACCTTTACTAACTTTTTCCTTCTGCAGCTGACAAGGCAGATCCAGTCAAGGCAGCTGCTGGCCCCTAAAATGTTGAGTATTTAGGTGGTGTAATCCAGGATGGCTAAAGGGGCAGATGGATGGACGGGAGGAATTGAAACTGAGGCAAGTGTGGCAAGGCAGGAGAAGCCTGAAGTCCCCACTTAACAATGGTGTGATCCTCGCCTAACAACTGCAACCAGAACTACTGGAGCTGCCATTGCTAAGCAATGCAATCACATAATGTTTTATCTAATGACATTTCATTTAGCAATGGAAATTCCAGTGCCAATTAGGGTCATTAAACGAGGACTACCTGTAGAAGTTTCACAGGTGAAAACAAACTTTCCAATGGGAAGAGTTACGCTGCGTTCCTTATTTGCTCATAAGAATTGTATACAAATTTCTTCAGTTTGTCCAGTAAATGGAATTGGAAGAGATGTTAGGAACTCTTTGTTTGTGTCTTGATAGAAATTACAATATAACAGAATATTATGAGTTTATGTTACCATCATTACAAGAGTGAAGCTGATGGCATAATATTTATGTAATTTAAATCCTCATCAGATTTTACTGTTTGTGAATATGCCACTCCACAAAAATGCAATTATATTAACAACTTAAAATCTCATCTTTATTTGTAGTGAACCCTGGAGGCTGGGCACCAGCTTCTGTACTGCGGGCAGTAGCAAAACGAGAGTATCCCAAATTCTTGAAACGATTCACATCATATGTACAAGAAAAAACAGCCGGGAAGCCTATTTTGTTCTAGCATTATCAGGTATGTATAATCCCTTGGGTTTTTGCAGTATATAATTATTTCATCATTAATTATATAGTCACTTCAGATATGCTGAAATATTTGAAATGTTTCTTAAAATTAGTTTTAAATAATGTGGGTATATGCGAGATAAAACAAATTTACAATTGGAAGAAATAAGAGGTTACAGTTATGAATTTTGATGACTATTAAAACTAATACAATAAACTTAGAGAAAGAGAATAGAATATTGAAACAAAATAAAAAAGTTTAGGAAAGAAGAAAAAGGAAATAAGGAAAAAGTAAAATATATAAAGAGATAACTTCCAACCTTCATCACAAGAAGTATAAACAAATTTAGTATCGCTTCATCCCATATAAAGTTACAAACAGACCTCTTCATCCTATATCCCATATCTTATCTATAAGCAAATCCATAAAATTTCAATCATGGTGTCAGCAAAAAGTCCTCAAAGGATTGCCAGAACTTTGCAGGAAATTTTTAAAAAACCCTTATTTTAACTTTAATTAAATAAACCAACTTTATAGTCCTTATTTTTACTTCTAACTGTCTCAATCTTCAATCAAATATTATCATAGAATTTGATCTAACACTTCCTTATCTCATTGTACAGATTTCATAAAGGTTTTAGCAAGCCTCTTTTGTACACCCAATAAGAAAACAATTTCCAAATCATTCTCTTGTTTTATCATCGATAGTTCCCTCTTAATTTTTAAAAACCTTGTCCAGTTTCTTTTGGGTATTCGGTAAAGGCCTTTTCCAAATCATTCTCTAGTCCACGCATTTGTAGTTCCACTGTTTCTCTGTCTTGTTACATAGAATTGGTTGATTTATCATTCATTATCATCATCCTCATTCCTTCATTAACATCTTTTTGACACAGTCTAGTCACACAAGCAGAGATTGTTACTGACAGTGTTGATATTCTAATTATTAATGTCTTCCTCCATTCTTCAACAATTTTTAATATTCCCAATATTTGATGTCATTTTGTAAATCCCAATATTAACTGACATCAAGAAAGGCTTGCATTTTTTCCTGTTCAGAATTAGCCCTTCCCTTCTCTTGGTAGCATCCAGTTTCTAAAATTATAAACTGACTTATCTTTGTTATGATTTGCAATAAACAGGATACCCAAAATAAGTGTTTCCCACAAGAAGCAATTTATTTTTTAATTAATCCCAAAGTCTTACAGTAAAAGCCAATATTCCAAATTTATCTGCACTCTTATAAACAGTTTATAGCTTTTGTGCTGTTTATCTCAAATGCTTTAAGTTCTTAAACCTATAATTAATTTTTCTTTTGTTTGGAGTTGAAGATAAAACTCACCTGATAACTTTTTAGACTTATCATTCTTAAGGTCTCTAAAAGCTTTAGTTAATTGGCAGTTTCTTAAAGTGATTAGTAAGTCAGTTTTGCTCCACTGCAGTTGCAAGAAAGATGACTGATCCCTTCATCTCCCAGTGCTCAAACCCACAGTTTCCTTGCAAGGGGGAGCTGTCAGAAGCATATGTGGGTGATCTTATCTGGAGAGGATCTAAGCAACCAATATACTCACTGGATCCTGGGACTTTGCTGTGGTCTTCAATTCTGCTTTCACAAAGCTGTCTTCAGTTTGCCATACCTCCTTGGAAATTGCACCCACCTTGCATTTACAATGGTTATAGCATCCTGCAATCAGGTTATCATCACCTGTACAGCCAGCTCCCGACAAGCAAAATCAAGGAGAAAAATCAGCAGGAAGTTGCAAGTTGCAGTCATGTGATGTCATGACCCATGGTGACCTGCTTAACAACTCAGAGGTGAAATCTAGCCGGTTCAGACCAGTTCTGGTGGACCTGTAGGAACGATTATGTGCAGTTCGGCGAACAGGCAAATGCCACCACTGACTGACCCCTCCCCGCCCCTCCCTGCCCCTCCCACTCCTTTTAGCGCTTCACCTGCCTTCATGCTCATCCTCACGGATGTGGCCTAACTACTCTTCACCAGTTTGCCTGACTTCATGCTCATCCTCATGCCCGCAGCTCAGCTGTTCTTCACCCGTTTGCCTCTGTCGCCCCGTTTGTCTCCCTCCCCATTTGCCTCCATTGCCTGCCTTGGCTGCTCGCCTAATTTTTGGTAAGTTGCTCTGTCTCTCATGTACAGGGACTGTGTGACTCCCTCTCCTACCCCCATTCCATTGCCCACAGGAAAATCTGCTCCAAGGTTGAATAAATTGAGATTGAAATCTAGCGAGCTTTCACAGGGCATATACGACAAAACTGAACTGCTTCTTTCACATTTTCTGACTATGACAGCAATCAACCCATGAAACAGCTTGCCTTCAGAAGTTGTTGAAGCTTCATCACTGGAAGCTTTCAAGAAAAGACCGGACATCTGTTAGAAATGGTGTAGTCAGTGGTGAGATTCAGCCAGTTACCTTTTTGTTCAGTTTGGGGAATCGGCTGAAGCCTCGCCCCTCCCCATCTCTCACAGCCACAGCCTTGTCAGGAGGGAGGGAGGCAGGGAGATCACATCCCAGCCCCAGCTGCAAGGAAGTTCAGCAAAAAGCTGCAAGAAGGCTACAAAAAGCTCAGCTTTTCCCATCTCTCGTTCTTTCCCTCCCCAATGTCACAGCCTGCCTGGATGTCTTTTTCCTCACCACCTGTCTTGCAGCCTTTTGTGGAGATTTATTTTTCTTTTTTCAGTCTCTTTTATTTTCTTTTTGAATAAACCCTCCATGTCAAGATTCAGCTGCTGCCAAGCTCCCCTTACCTGCCTCCAGGGAAAT
>JANHFL010006800.1:0-10471 GCA_032468155.1 Oxyrhabdium leporinum | reverse complement strand
TAGTGTATTTTGGATGTTCAGTAGTAGTAAATAAATAGACAGGGAAATTGTATCTCGTTGAGGCCTTTGAGGTGAGGAGAGGCCAGGCAAAGCACCCTTTGACGTGAGTGACGTCATGTTGGCCATGCCCACCCAGTCACGCACATACCAAACCGTGCACACAGAACCGGTAGTAAAAAAAATTAGATTTCACCACTGTAACAAATGCAGCCAGTACTGACATAAATCAATACAGTCACATATTGCACTTAACAACTGCACCACTTAGTAATGGAGTAGCCAGTCCCTGTTGAAGTTGGTAAGTGAGGATTACCTGTAAACTTATAACATCCTTCCCGACTGAACTCCATTAGGCAAAGTTCAGAGAAGGAACAATTCAGATCAGATAAATAGGCTACCAACAGATCAGTGTAGCAGGATACAGTCTTTCACATTGTCAGGTGCCTGATCCAGGCCATACATAGCAAGCAGACAAGATAGAGATTCATTCCCAGCAACCATTTAAGCTTCCAATCACCAACCGTTTCTCCTGATTTCAGATCTGAAACAAACTGCAAACGCTGCAAGGCAATCCCACTTTTGAAACATTACACAGAGGAAGCTTCAGTGGGATGTAGGCTGAAAAAGTCTGCAGAACACCTGATCAATATCTGAGGAGTACTTGGTACTCCCCAAACCCAGAGAACCAAGTAGTAAAAAAATCATCAAAATCATCTTAATTTTGCTGATTTTGTGACATCATAAATAGAATACCTGCAAATAAATTAGTTGTGATGTTCAGATAAGACAATCAATGTAAATTGTGCTTAGCCACAAATGCACCCAATTCAATAGCTGGCTTTGTTCAACTAGAGAAACACCGTTAAACCAGTCTATGGATTATTGTACCTTTGCTTTTCTGCTTACCAAGGGTAGAGACAGCAGACATTGGCCTCATTCCAGCTTGTGGTACTGGACACAAGTAAGAGGCTTCATCTATTTTCCTCTTTCTCCCTCCACTTAGTGATTGGAACAAGGCTGTGTGAACATTCCATTTGGAGAAATGAACCAAAATGAAGGCTCCAAGCTGGAACGTAGGATCTACAGTCTTATGGGCCAAGTCCTGTATTCTGTACACAACTGAAGAATACTGCAGTGCCATGAACTTGAACTGTCACTGTCTTCTGCTAGTTCACTTTGCTAAGTTGATGTGTAATTATAAAAAAATACATGGGTTGATACATGTATATGGCTCTGTTTGCTTGCTCTAGAGGAGAATACTACAATTTTGGGTCACCAACTTGGTTCATTGCTTTAACTTTTGAATAATTTGAGGAGATTTCGTTTACTGTGGGACTTCATAAAACACTTGCACAGTTCTTGTTTTTGTGTACGTCCAAAAAGCACAAGAGACGAATACACATCAAGCATACCATATGTGCTTTATGTATACAAAAACATTACGTTATAACTTTTTTTCCCATCAGGTTTTCAGTAAATTCTGTGTCCTTTCAGAGGGAATTTGTGTATGCTTTGTATAATCATAGTTCATTGCTGCTGAGTTTCTATGAGAAATCATATTATGTAAAACTTCTCTTAAAATATGAGGGCTGTCAGGATCTTTATGACTTGCCTTTTCTATAGTCTTGCTCCTATGAAGGCCTTCTGTGGTCTGATGGAGTAGGCATGAAAAGCTTTATTTTTTTCAGATATCTTTATATTTCTATTTTTAATTTTAGTTCCGTAATATGTGCTATAGAACATGATCCCAAAAAGATATTATCTTTGGGTAATATCTAAAGTTATTACTAGATGCTATATAAGAAGACCTGACTGCCAGAAAACAGCTACTGCTGTATCTTGCCCAGATTATGTGAATATGGGCTGCTTTCTAGCAATTGGAACTTTAACACTGTGTAATATTTATTGAGTTAAATTGGATTGCTGAAGATAACATTCCCAGTCTTGAAAAAAAATGCTGTTGTTTAGTCCTACACTTTGTTTCCCGTTGAGTAAAGCTATACTATGAGATTCATCTATAAAAACTTGCCATACATGTAACTTTTGCCCTATGACCTGCCTTGTCAGATATGAAAACAAATAAAATCGAAAGAGAGTTCCCCTTAGTAGCTATGAGAAGTTAACTGTCAAGGATCTGACTGGGTTGTACTTTTAAATTGAGATTAGCCAGATGACCTTTTTAGCTGTCAGCTTGTGTATATATATAAAGAGAGACTCAAGATTTGGATATATTTTTGAAAACAAAGCAGAAAGTCTTTATTTCATATAGAGTAGCTGATGTCTGAAAACAAATATAATAATTTTTAATGAAGATTCAGCTAATGAAAATCTTCAAGGTTGGAAGCAAATTAGTTTGGGTATAAGCTGATATGTCTTTGGTACACTAAAACAGGCATACTCTTAAGGTTGTTTTATGTACATGTATACAGAATCCATGCTTTTTAGTATCCTTTATTTGCCTTTCTCTAAATAATGTGCATGGAAAATGCCTTACTACAGAATAATTCTGATCATGATTTAAAATGTGGAAAAGTGCCTATAGGGTAATGCTGGCAAGGCAAAGAGTAAAGATGATGAATTTGATCTGTTTACTATCTCACCAGTAAAGCATTTTGTATACCATTTCTTATACCTCAGATAAGTTTAATATTTTTGCAATCAACTGGAAAAAAATATTTGTTCACCATAGCCACTGATGGGAACTTCAATATCAAAATACTTAGACCCTAAAAACAAAACCAACAGTTTGCCATTCCTGATTATGATCATGGAACACATCCAGATAACTATTATTTAATTGGATAGCTTTATTTTAGAAAGAGATGGAAAGTTTACAAAGCAGTTTATAAATCTTAATGTCATTAGTTGCATTTGCACTAAATGTGATGTACTTTGCAAATCTGTAAATAAAAATTACACTAAAAGATACTATTTGTAAACTAAGCTTTACTTTTAGACAAATGGTGTCACTTCATTACAGCTAGCCCGGCCCAATCTGTCTTGAAATTTCTTAGGATGTATAATAAAATAACTGTGGTCAATGCTCGCCTAGCAGTTCTTAATATTTTTTCCTGGAACAAATTTTTATTTTTAGTTTCCAATCGATTATTCGCTCTTTTCATCTAGCGCATCCATCCACCTGAGACTTCACATCTTTTGCTATAATAACTGATGAACAAATAATAGTCCTTACAGTTTTTTTATGAACTAAACTATAGTTAAATTACATGGATGTAGGTGGCTTTACTGTATCTCTTTAGCTTATTGTTCCAAAGACTGAATGGCCACCAGAACCAACATTAAAGTTAGAATCCTATCAAATGGTGGACTTTCCTTTTTAGCTGGAAAGGAACAACATATTGACACCTATCTGGTTTTTTAAAATCTTTTTTATTACTATTATATTTTGCAATCGGATTAAATGTTATAAAATCCTTGAAGGAGTTAGAGATGGAATGCTTGGTCATCTTGAAAGAAATTTCTCTTATCTTATTTGAGTTGAGCTGACTTGTAAGAAGTTATACTGGTTCTCATTAATCAAATGGTTAAGTCAATTTTTCACAAATTTTTTTTGTCAACTATTCGTTATATAAATGAAGCTGTATTTGAGTTACCATGTTCAATGACATGCTCAAATTATGAATCAGTTTCTAGAATGTCCCGAGTGTGTAAAATGTGACTGTTCTTCTATGATAGCTTTATGATCCTATTAACATTAAAAATAAATGATTAAATGGAGTTGCCTCTTCCATATTACAATCACAGATTTGAAAACCAGTATTTAAAAGTGAAAAGTATTAAAATATATTACAAACACATTTCTATTTTGTATTTATTTTTAATACTCAAGACTAACTTTACATTATTTTGTTCTAAGAAAGAAATTACTAATACAATGTAGTTGCAGAAATGCTATTACTTGTATGTGTGTCTGTCAGAAGTGGCCAAAAATTTTGGTGGCTGGGCTCTGTGAAAGGCATTAGTAATGATTGAGACCATGACTGAGGTTGGGTGGGTTTAAGATATGTTTCTAGAGTGTTTTATTTCCCACCCACCCCAATACTTTATTATAGGAAGCTTTGTAAGCCATAAAAAATATTAAGGGCCACATGTGTCGTCCTTCTCTACAGAAACAAATGTGCTTCAGAGTTTATATATAGTAGAATAACAAAATTTTATATGATTTGACTAGTATTTAGGTTTGGCTATTTCTGAGTTCATATGTTATCTAATTAGCACCGACAATGGTCATTTTTTTTCATACAAATACACAAAGACTGAATGAATCACAATATATCCATGATGAGAAGGATGTAAGTGAGAAATTGAGTCCAGGGTCATTCCAGCATCTCATGCAGGTTAGATAATAAAATGGAAATGTAGAGATATATTGTAAAGACAAAGGCAAGAGCCATTATTTCATGAACATTCAGGAAGCATCATTCCCCTTTCTGGGCTTCATGATGTTATCATATTCATAGGTCAGGCACATGCAGAGAGTTACATTTCAGGTTATTCTATAGATGAATGTTCTGATATGAAGGTAAAGATTCCTCGGAGTCCAACTTGACTCCCGCTGATCGCATTAATACATTTGTGTGGTTTTGTCAACAAGCATACAGAAATATTTGGTGTTGCCTTCTTCTGAAATGCTCTTTTCATTTCTTCTCCCATTGACTTTTTCAGTGTACATTGTTAACAGGTTAAGCTATTGAGTTATGAACAATAAAACTGTGAAATGATCTGGACTCAAGAAGAAGCTGTGATGTAGAGTACACAAGGTGCTTATATGTAGCAAGTGTCAGCAACTCCTTAATAAAGTATTTTCCGAGAATTTAATGCCTGTCCTTGGCAGCCACAGCACAGAACTAGGAAAAGTTGTGATTGATTTAAAAAGTTACAAATAGATGCCACAAACATGCTTGCGTGCAATTCAAAATCCTCTTGTTGCACAGTCCTAATGAGCAACCATTCAGACACATTTTAAGCATTCAAAAGTCTACTGAGTTTTCCACTTCGTGTCACATTGTAGTAACAGACGAATGCCTGCAAAGTACACAGGCCATGTTCCCATATGCATGTACCTGCAAGTAATTTCTGTTCAACTCGGGGGTCTTATGTACAATTCTATGGTATTAATACGGCATAGAGATGCTTTCACATTTGTTCTCCTTTACGGCAGAGCACTGGTTAAGTTTCTGGATTGCTTTGAGAATAACCCATCTTATTACCCCTATTGGGGCTCGCAGCCAGAGAGAATAAGCAGCAGAACTGCATTGTATCCTGTTTCAAACCGAGAAACAGTCCAATAAAGGAGAGGAGTGTCTGCTTGAGCTGGTGTGATGCGATGAAGAGCAGCTGATTGGTTCTGCTTCTGGTGCGACACTTCCATGGTTACTGCCGAGCAGCACTTGAGCTATGATGATGAAAAGCTCCTTATGGTTAAAAAAAAAAAAAAAGATACAGGCAGACAGTGGTTCAGTGTAGCCCCTACTCTTGCTTGTACAAGGTTAAATGGTGCAGAGAGAGTGCCACCGGATGTTTTGTCGCAAGAGATCGGCAGCAAAAACAACCCTGCCGACAACTTTCTACATGTGAATTTTTCTCTACCTCTCTTCTCTCTTTCATTGTACACAGGTGTACGATTTAAGAAGATGAGTATGCATAACCTGCATGAATATATTCATGCTGTTTTGTCAGCAAGTGTACAGAAATATTTGGTGTTGCCTTCTTCTGGAGTGTTCTGTCCATTTCTTCTCTCATCGACTTCAGTGTACAATAGTTACTTTGCATGTTTAGGATCTGTGATTTGTATCCTTTGCTTATCTCACGAAGACCACCATCGCACCCACAGTGGCTCTTAGCTTTGAGCATTTCTCCCTTGGAGTTTATGGGTAGGTTCTGCAGCCAAATAACCGCAGGCCTATGTGGGATTTTGCCCTATGCCCTAATTGACATGGCAGGCTTTCCGTGAGTGCCTCTACACATAGTCCTCGACTTACAACGATTCATTTAGTGATTGTTCAAAGTTGCAACGGCACTGAAAAAGTGACTTATGACCATTTCTCACACTTATGACCATTGCAGCAGCCCTATGGTCATGTGATCAAAATCCAGGTGCTTTGCGACTGGTTCATATTTATGACCATTGCTGTGTCCCAAGGACATGTGATCACCTTTTGCAACCTTTTGACAAGCAAAGTCAACAGGGAAGCCAGATTCACCTTAACAACCAGGTTTCTAACTTAACCACTGCAGTGATTCACTTAACCACTGTGACAAGAAAGGAACATGAGGCAGAACTCAACAAATGTCTCACTTAACAGAAATTTGGGGCTCAATTGTGGTAAGTTGAGGACTACCTGTAGAGAGCTGTTGATACTGCTTTTCCCCAGTCCGTGCTGAGTAGGTTGGCATCTGTTAGCAAGCTTCTTACCATCTTTGCCAGGTGTTGGGTCTCTCGTTCTACCACGTCATTATGCTCTCAACTATAGGCTACTGTAGCTTTGTGCTTGAAATCTTCAGGTAAGCTCAGGTCTTCCACTTACAATTTCTGTCCATTCTCAGTTCAGAGGGTCACTGACTTACACTGGAATTCAGTGCTTTTTTTTCCTATGCACGGAATGTCATTAATTGATTTTTTTTAGTCTGCTTTCTATTAACACTCATCTGAAATTAAGCTATATTTGAAAAAAAAATACCGTATGAGAGGATAACACAAGCTAAATCGATAGTAACTGCTCTTTCCTGTAAAGAGAATGGTTCACCTTTTTATGGTATTTCTCAGCAGAATCAGAAATAAATTTTAGTAAATTACTGCTGACAAGTTTCAGATAATTATGTTCAAGGGTTTCATGTTGCTATTCAAAAACCATGCCAAATATTGATGTGTGGTTAATCCAAAAAAAACCCTAAAGCAAAACAAAACAGATAAGAGGCTGAGGTGAAATAGTGATAATAGGAAAGTTTTATAGGAAAGTATTTTTTAAGCCCCTGTGTAGTAAGTTGCTCCAATCATATTGATTCTGGGCAGGTACAATAAAGCAAGGAAGTAGATTTAAAAACAAAAATGGAATGAAAATAACTATGGTACATCTAATTCAAGGCCAAGGCCCACTTAAACAGGACAGAATTCAAAACTCTGCAAAATGCAGAGGGTTCTGCCCTTAGCAATTTGCCCCTAGCAAAAAGAGTATTTCAAGCCATGGGAGAGCCCAAATATGGAACACCTCTTTCAGTGGGGGTATAACTCTATTTATGAATCAATGTTTGGCCCATAAATGGAATTATATTTATAGACATTCTGATATTTACAGATGAAAAGTAGCTCCATCTCGGTAAGACTTAATATGATTTGTTTTCGCCAGCCAATTCCTAACTGCTTCCTAACCGGAATGAGTTCAGAGTTTCTAATCTATAACATCTTTGCTTCAACTTGGGATAAAAGTGTAAAGCTGAGTATTGTAGCAGGTCCAGGCTAGCCCTTAGTGACTGTGTGAGACATAGGCAACCAACAATTTGGCTACCTTGGTCTAGGAGTGGGGCATCTGTCATAGACAAAAGGACTTACTAGTTGCCCCACTCTATATGTAGGACCCCTATCTCCTGCAACCTGCTAAGTCAGGTATACCCCTCTGATCATCATGAATTGGAACCCCCACACATCACCTCCAGATAGCAAACAAAACCACACAACCTGCCTGTCCTTATGCATTTCGGTCATTCATCCATCTCACTACTATCAGCCACTATGTACAGGGCATAAGCGTGGGTTTAGAAACAAGGAGATTGTAGTCTTGCTTTAGCCATAAGACCTGCTGGGTGATCTTATACCTGCCATTCTCTCTCAGCCGTAGTAAGCAGGGAATAGTAATACAGTACTGAAAAATTGGCAAGAACACTGCAGGGACTAGTCCAGGGAGTCAGCAGGAGTCAAAAACTGAATTGAGGGTACCAAAAAATGAAAAAGCTACCTATACATATAACTCAGCTGTTGTCTTAAAAAAAAGAAAGTTTGAGACCCCTGATCTAGCATGAATTTGCATTCTGCTCTTGGCTCTTTGGCATTTTTGCAGGAGCTGTGAGGTTCAGGTAGGAATAGAAGAGCAAAGCAGCTGCATGATTATCTCCAAGAACTCTACAATTTTTAATATTATATTCACATATTCTGCATTTCTCAGGATTTTTGCAGACTTATGCCATGCATCTTTCATAACAGATATAGTTAACTGTTTAAATTAGTCTCTTCTGCAGTCTCTAGTGTTAATACCGTATTCTGTTAGTTGTGTTTCTCACATGTAGATCAGCTGTTCATGTTCTAGTTAAGTAAAGCTATTAAACTAGTAAAGCTAGTTACAGTTCTGATTTCTCTGTTTTGTCCCAGGCTGATCAGGGTATAGACTTCCTGCAGCTCATCTTTATAAAGCAGCATTTCCATTTCAGACATCCATAGCTGGTAATTTGTACTGTTTAGTTCTGCTTTTTCTGGCTAACTTTGCCAGGGACTGTATCTCTGACTCCAATATTTTTAAATTCCAGCCTCCGCAAATAGCAATTCTGCGAGGGCAGTTTACAGCAACTGCACTTATTTAAATTTCCAGGCAGAACCACAAAGCCTTCAGTCTTGACAAAACAATTTGATATCTCAGCCTCACAATTCATTAGGCAGGGAGTCTATACTACACTGGGTGAATAGTGATCAGAATTAGTCTCCTTCAGAGACATCTCAATGTTTAAAGGAAAATACCTTTGGTTCAGCATCATTGTGACTCAGACAGAAGCTGTTTCAACTTGCATCCTTGAAGCAGGATAGGGGAAAGCTGAAAGAAAGGCCTTCCATTTTACATTGCAATATGTATGTCAGAGAGCAAAATCAGATTTTTTTTCATTTCATCTTTTCTCATGGACACTAGGAATTAACAATCCCTTTTAATCCCTGTGCAGTCTTTCTTGGTCTAGAGTTGCTGTTCCCACATCTTTTATTTTAAAAAATGTGATGAAAAATTAAGGAGGTGTGAGGCAACTGAAAGCAGGAAGGGACCCTAGATGCTTTCAAGCTAGCTCCTAATCTGGGTGTTCACTTGATGTCTTTAAATTGTGACAGGGCCACTATTTAGCCATGGATCTTTTTTCCCCCCTTCTGGTGAGTTGCAATTGGTTTCCAATTCCTTATTTTCAATAAAACATGTGGCAAGGTGATTTCTATTGTTCAACTGCCTGAAATCCTTGAAGGCTTTCAGAAAATGATTTAAAAATGACATTTTCAGTGTGTGTTTTAAGTATGCCTACCTAGTGTGTCAATTTTTACTTTTTTACTTTCCATTTTGGAAATTATGCTATAGTCATAAAGTAGTTGGGTTGCTATAAAGCCTGCCTCCCAAATAATAAATGGTTTTCTACTCTTAATCTTAAATTGTGTAATTAATCTACTCTGTTGCTTACGTTACTCCGCTGTTACAGTCCAAGTCAGGGTTGTTCAACTTAGAGCTTGAAAAGGTAATAAAAATTCCTCTTATTTGAGAGAGCAGAAGCTATAAACAAAGGATCCTCTTTCAGGAAAATATGAATATTAGCATTCATCTTTACAAGGGCTATGACATTTCTAGCTTGGAAGGGAGCAAAACCTGTTCTACTTTCTTAGGGTTCTAATACACCATACTTGTTGTATTTCTTTCTGGAAATTCTTGGGAAAGTAAATTGCCAAATTTTGGCAATGCATTCTTGGGGAGTTCTAAGAACTGCAAAACATGTTGGGATCTCTTATGTGGGTCATGCGTTGTGATCCTCTGTTTCAGAGCATGTTTGATTGTCTTGATAGAGGATTGTTTTTTCTAGATTTCCTCTTTCATTCATTTAGTTCTTAGGCTTTCTAAGAAGGAGCCAATAGAATAGATTCTTCATCTATTATTAAAAACTGGAGGACCTGTAATATGTGATTTTAATTAACCCTTTATATCTCAGAATTACTGCATCTTGTTGCACAAGACTTTAAAAGATTCATGGAGAAAATATTCTTTGCACAATGTCACAATACATAAATTAGCTCTTCTTGTTTCAGCAGTATGAAAAAAATCTAAGGAAACCATCCATTTGTGGGCTGGGCCTTGTCAGAAGAAATCAGTGGTCAGGCTGAAGGCCCACACAAACAGTAGGCGGCATTTCTGATTCTTTCTTCATTCCAGTATTGTCCCTTTTATGTATAGTAGACGCATGCATCAATGTAGGATCTAGGGGTAAAATTAAACAAATAAGACCAAGGCCATGGTGTTTTCACTTGATAGGTTTGAAATACTGCAGTGTGTTGCTAAAATGATGTACTCCATGTTGCATTCAAATGATCAGGCAGATTACACAAGAAGTTTCAGTCGCGGGAAGGCACACCGAACAGATGTCCGAGTTCCCTTTTTATTTAACACCGCTTGCTCATCGCAGTCGCAGATAGGGTACCAAAAACTCATCTGATCTTACTTGT
>JANHFL010006799.1:0-10678 GCA_032468155.1 Oxyrhabdium leporinum | reverse complement strand
TGTAGCTGGCCATGGGCGCCTTCGGCTCCTCTCGCTGCTGCTGCTGCTACTGTTGCCGCCGCCGCCGCCGGTTCTGCTGCTGCTGTCGGGCCGCCCGCGCAGGAAACGGGAGGACGCCTGCGCCACCGCCCGCCTCTTGAGAGCGCGGCGGCGTCCGCGCGTCGCCATGGACACCAGTGGGCACCGCCCCCCGCGGGCCTCTCCTCTTCCGCCGCCGGCTTCCCCTCTGCGCTTTGGGATAGAGGTGGAGAAAGAGGGCGGGGCTTCCCTCCGTCTGCGCGAGGAGGAGGAGGAGCAGGAAATTCCGACCACGCCCTCTCGGCCGAGCGAGGCGCTCTGAGAACCGGCCGCCTGGCCTCCCGATGCGAAGCTTCGGCCGCTCGGAAGGATCCATGCCGGGACGGTCCTGCCGGACCCGCGTCACGTGGTTGGGAGTCGTTGGTGTTCGACGAGCTGCGTGGTTCGGGAGTGGACGTGGAGTAAAGGGGCGGCTCCGTGAAGCGGCCCCGAGGAGCCCTGAAAGGCCGTGGGGGCTCCCCGCCTCCTCCTACCTTTGGGAGGCTGAGGCAGGAATGGAGGACCGAGGCTGAAGTTGCAGGGAGCCATTTTACTGGTGCGGGAAAGGAAGCCGGTCGTTTTTACAGAAAGTACGGAAGACATGCTGGCCTGTGAAGGAAATACATTGTGTACGTTTCTAATGTCATGAGCTAGGTTGAAACTTGAGAATTGTATGTAATACCATATGTATGTATGTATGTATGTATGTATGTATGTATGTATGTATGTATGTATGTATGTAGAGTTGCACTGTATGTAAAGGACCACTACATTGTTACAGAAACGCACGGAACCAAAGACAAAAACCACCTAGAATGCATATGGGTCAATATAAAAGAAAAAAAAAGAATGACATGGCTATAGGTGTATACTACAGGCAGAAAAAAATAGATGTATTTTTTTCCCAATCAACTAATGTATGTAGGAAACATACTACAATAGTACTGGGGGACTTCAATTATTCTGATATCAATTGGAAGACTAATTCTGCACCAAGTGAGAAATCAAATAGGTTCCTGACCAACCTAGCTGACAACTAGAGGTAGAGGGACCTAGAGGGACAGCCATACTGGACTTAATCCTTACAAACAGAAGAAGTGATCGAGGGGGTTGAAACTTCAGGAACCTTGGGTGAGAGTGACCATGTCAAACTAGAATTCAACATAATGCAAACACAAGCAATAAAACAATGAAAAATAGAATATAAATAAAATTAAAAATAATCTCAAGGGCTAGAAGTGGAATGATTTATTTTTTGCCCCAGGACATATGTTAGTCAGTTATTGGCTCTTTTTTTTATAAATTGTGTCAATGTTTTTCTTTGTATGCCAATAACAGTCACTTAGGTTACATGGGTGATATAAATTGTCTAAAAAAGCCAAGGAAATGTACAATTACAAGCCAAAGTAGAATCTCACTTTCTGTGTAGAGAAGAGCTGGGTTGCACAACAATCCCTCTTCTACTTCCCTTCCTGGCCTTGGCTCTTCTCCCTTTTTGCTGCTTGCTGCTGCCGCCACCTGCGTCAGTTGGGCCAGTCACTTACTCTCAGCCCAACTCTTATATTTATCATGATTAAATGTTACTATTTTCAGCCAGAAGCCTGTTTGCTTTTTGGATAATAACAATAGCAGTAGCAGTAGCACTTAGACTTATATACCTCTCCATAGTGCTTTACAGCCCTCTCTAAGCGGTTTACAAAGTTAGCATATTGCCCCAACAATTTAGGTTTGTCAAGATTGAATTCACTTATGCTTCCTATGAATATTATCACTTTTCAACTTGCCAAAGAATTGGGGGAACGCAAGGGGAAGATGGCATCCAGAGACTGCAGACTCCAACTGTGAGAGCTCAGCCCTCACCAAGGACACTTCTGCAGGTGTTAGCCAAGACGTGAACTGTTCTCAAGACAAAAGAACGATTCATAATTGGACAAGGTGACCGGTCCAGTGGGAGGAAGGGAGAACTCTATTCTTTAACTATGCAATATTGTGTGGGAAAAGTTCGAGCTGGTTTTGCTTTCCTCAGTGCCGAAATGATGCACTCAATAAAGTTTTGCTTTTGGGATTTCAAAATTCCTGAGTGTCTATATTTGTTGGTTTATTAGTTGGACCGATGAGAGGGTCCCCATTTTACCGACCTCGGAAGGATGGAAGGCTGAGTCAACCTTGACCCGCTCAGAATTGAACTTCTGGACTGAGCAATGAGTTAACCTGCAATGCTGCATTCTAATTTAGTTTAGCTATTGGAAAAACATGAAGAGAGGAAGCTGGAACTATCTTCCCTTTGCCTTTTGTTTGAAGAACAGATGTAGGGACCTTGAAAACTCTTTAGGAGAAAGTACCAAACACTTCCAAATATCTCTTTGCATCTCAATGGGCAAAGCCAATTAAAGTTGCTTCCCCAAAACTTGCTGGTTGGGAATTTTGAGAGTGGTAATCCAGCACATCTGGCAGGTACCAGTGGCAGAAGCAATTTCCTTCCTTCATTGCTACAGTTTAAAGAGGGAGCTTGGGCAAGCTCATCTCTTCATACCAAAGGAGCAAGAATGGAATAAAAATGCTAGCATCATCTATTCAGACTCCGCAAACACCACCATGTACAATTGTTTATTTAAATATTTAATTTTATTTGTTTAAATTGATTTATATGGCCACCCGTCTTGATTCTGGGCAGCTAACAAAAATTTAGAAATGCAACATAAATTGTATGTGTGTGTGTGTGTACAATCGACCAAATAACACAAAGTGGTTCCAGAAAACACTGTTCACCAACCTTTACCCCAACGCCTAGGAAAACAGGTGTTCTGGACCTTCTGGGATGTAACAGAGTCAGGACCAGCCAAACTCTGGACCAGTGGGGTTTCAGGAGGCAGACACAGGTAGGAAAAGTTTGCTTTCTGGGAGATTGCATATAACAATTCATGATTGACAGGGCCAAGAGTGAGCCCCTTCTGCCTGACCTAATGCTATGGATAAAAAACACAGGGATAAGGCCATCCTTCAGATACCTGGCTCTGTGTCATATAAGATTTTAGAGATAATAACCAGCACCTGTAGTTGCACCTGGAATCAAATTGGGAGCCAGTGCAGATTGCAAAGCAAAGGTATAGTTACGGACATAACGAAACACACCCATAATTGCTTCTGCTTTTGTATTCTGGTCCAAGTGAACCTTGTGGAGGTTCTTCAAGGGCAGCTCCATGTAAAGTGCATTGCAGTTGTCCACTTGACAGGTGATCAAAGCACGAGTGGCCATGCACAGTATCTCTTCACCCAGGAAAGAGAACAATTGGTATAAAACATGAAGTGGAAATCCTCCCTCCACATTCTATCCTCCCATCAACACTGGTTGCACCCAATTCCAGAGAAAGGAGGAGACTCAGCAGAACACTGTGCACCCAACTCATATATGTTCAGAAGATGATCGTGGACAGTAAGTATCAAAGGTCCCGGAGAGCAAGGATAGACACTCTACCCCCATCTTTCCCCCACAAGTGCAGTCGGTGCTGTTTCAGATTCATATCTCAGCATGAAACATCCCTTGATGAAATATGTATTGGCCTCCTTTCCAAATGAATATATTTGTCCACTCAAATCCATCTTTTACCATTCATGAGGCATGAAATAATGCTGGAGGAAACGCAAGCTGATGATCTGAGGAGGTCTCTTCTAAAGCATCTGGACACCAGCAAGCTTTCGCCTTTCTCAAGGCAGGCCATCTGCACACAATCGGCTTGTCAGTTTTGAGCAAGTTTTTGTGCAAATGAAACTATGGCACAGCACTGCAAATAATTTACCATATATGATTCAAAGGCAAGAGTCATTGGAGCAGCCTCTCAGTGCTTAGAAAAATCAAGTCAAGAAAGAAGTTGACAGAAGACCTGGTAGCTAGATACTGACACTGATGACACAAGCAGGAGCTAAAATCCATTACTGACAAAAAATTATAGCAAAAGACTGTCCATCAAATTATAACGACTCTGAAAGTCTGAACAATTTAGCAATAAAAAAGCAGCATATAACAATATATTGTCATGCAAAGTGTAAGATGATACTATGAAAATATGAAAACAAAACACAAAGAATTTAAAAAGATTTTTAAAATTATCCTTCAGAATTATACAATGTTATTGAATGTTTGCTGGTGAGAAAAACACATTGAACAATACAGCAAGTATCACAAAGATTAAGTATGCACTTATACAAATCCAGAATCTAGGATCTTTAACGAAATTATTATCGAAATTGCTGAATATGATATACCCTATTGACATTCCAGCAAGGCCGCCTGCAATATGAGCCACAAAGGAAACCTTAGAGGGAAAACACAAACATAGATATATATTTTAATAGCTGTATTTCTGCTTGGAGTGTCAACCTTTGGTGCAAACAGCCAAAAGACAACAGGAAGATTATTGCAGCATTAGTGAAAACCAAAACAGAAATATTGGCAAATATGCAGGATTTTGGTGCTTCCAGCATTACAAAGCATGGACAAGGGCAGCTGCAAAAGGATTTGCAAGAACAGCTCCCAAGTAGCAGATTTTCTCTTAATCAAACAGAAATAAAGCCGCCACAAGAAGGAAATTAGCAGATAAGGAGAAGGTTTCCCAAATAAGCCCTAGAGAACAATTGTTTTCAAAGAAGTCCATCTCTCTCTCTCTCTCTCTCTCTCTCTTCCCCCACTCAGAAAGTGTACCTAATTCTGAGGAGAATGCTTGATTCAGGGCCTCTGTGAAATAATTGCTTTCCTCTTAAAAACATATCTCCAAACTGCAGCTCTGAATAGGATTATCTACTGTGTTCTACTGATTTTATTCATACATGGAGAATGCCAGAAGTCAGTCATAGTTGGAATTTCTAGTACTGAGTTGCTAGCATGGACTTGATTAGTTCTAATCCTAATACCATTAGTGTGCAAGCTGCATTAGTTATCAGTGTGCTTACAGGCCCAATTCAAGGTGTTGTTTGTTACCTTTAAAGCTCCATAGGGCATAGATCCAAAGTACCTATGGAGCCATCTCTCCCCAGTGGAACTCACCCATTCCACTTGCACCATGGAAGAAGCCTGCTAAGGAATCTGGCAGGCAGGTTCAAGGAGAAGAACCTTTCCTGCTGTGGCTCCATCCCTGTGGGACACTCTACCACTGCGGGTGAGAACTATTCCCACCCTTTTGGTGTTCTGGAAGGGTATTAAAACTTGATTTTACCGGTTGGCTTGAGATCCTGAGGGGGGTATTCACTGCTGGAGATAGTTGATCAGGTAAGAAGACCTCATCGTCCTCATGATGCCCGTTTCTTAATCTGGGTTTTTGTATAGTTAAAATTTTAATCTGCATGTTGTTAATATTTTAATTATTTTACTTGTTTTACAACCTGTAAGCCTCCCAGAGTCACTTTATAGAGGAGGCGGGCAGCATAAAAATGTAATTAGTTAATTATCGTGAGGTTTGTGCTGAAAAGGGAAAGGAGGAGAGAACAAGTCAATGTAATACAAGGTATAGAGGGAGAAAATGCAACATTCAGATAATGTGGTAAGAAAAAATACCTGGTTGTAAGTATAAAAGAATGCCAGATTATTTATCAGAATTGGCAGCAAAATGAACCAGCAAGCTAAGAGAGTAAAGGTAGTTTTTAACAGGAAATACACACTTACCTGAATCCCAGCTGAAGGAGAGATAAATCTTCTGTACAAAGCAAATCCTACATCTGTTCCAACTAGGAATTTAATGCAAATGGTCAGAAACCGACTTTTCAGAGTGTTGCACGTTAATCGAGAGATTGTTCCCAAAGGAATAAGTAGGTGGGTATCGTTTAAAAAGGCAGAGGGCTGGCCTGACCCTGGAGTGAAGTTTAAGACTCTCAATAAAAGGCCATACAAAGCTGGAGCCATCTTCTCTGAAGACGTTAAAACTGTCCAATCTACTTCATAATCTCTCTTCCCCCAAACACATTGTGGAGCACACCAAGAGACAACATTCCAGGAGCAAAGAGTGGATTGGTTTTTCCATTAGCACTGATGAGCTTTGATGGCATCAGGAATGGGGACTTGAGGAAAACAGTCCCATTTGCGCCCGCTACAAGGCACACCATCAAGCCTGCCTTCTTGCCTCACTTTGTCCGGAGAATATGCTACATTAAGAAGCAATGGGAAGCACCGGCATATCACACAAGATGCGAACAGAATGTTATGGATAGCAGACCAATCCCTTCAGTTCAAAATTTGTTCCAAAAGCTAGTATTAAAAATAACATTAACAGCTCCATTGCAGATCTCCCTAGGCATATTTTGTCTTTTATAAGACAAAAACAAAACAAAACAAAAACCCCAGTAGTTTGCTTTTTTGATATTACACAGAACATGGTTTATTTTAAATATCCCAATATACCACCCTTATCCAAACTGAAAGAGGATGTCAAAATACAAACGTTTTCCTCGATGACAGATATGTGAAAGAAGAATAGAAGTGTACATGTGCTTCACCGAGGACAGAGAGAAAAAACAGGATGGCAACTTCTCCAATTTTCGCTCATAGAAGAGCATGTTAAAAAAAAGTTACCTATTAAGCCAATGAATAGCAGTCTTGCAATTCCAAAGAGAGGAATCATTTCTCGGAAGTTCTGGGGAAAAAAAGAAAGATGGACAAACTCTAAAACAATTATATTTCAAGCTATAAGCTACTTACCAGAAAGCAAAATTATATCACCAAAGAATTAAATCACGTCCTCAGAATTATAGAATATAAAGATTTGAAAGGGTCTTAAATGATGCCCTAGTCTGACCCTCTGCCTAATGCAGGAACCCTCTCTGACAGCATTCCCGATCTGTTTTAACACCTCAAAGGAGACTCCAGCACTTCCCAGGACAATTCCATTACTGAACCGATATGATATTAACATTTTTATACCGTGAATATAAATTATTTTTTTCTTTTTTAAATTTTTAACCCCACCTTTATTATTTGTATAAATAACTCAAGGCGGTGAACATGCCTAATACCCTTTCCTCCTCCTATTTTCCCCACAACAATGACCCCGTGAGGTGAGTTGGCTGAGAGAGAGCGACTAGTCCAAAGTCTCCCAGCCGGCTTTCATGCCTAAGGCAGGACTGGAACTCCTGAGTGTCCTGTTTCTAGCCTGGTGCCTTCACCACTAAGCCAAACTGCTCTATTTTTATCCCCAAGGAAGCACTACTTCGATGTGATTGTGGGGCTTGTCTGCGCTGAGCAAGAGGAGAGCTATGCCAGAGTTTCAACCACACTGGGCAGTTCTCATCCCATGAGCCAGACAAAGAAATTTCTAGCCTGCTGCCTTAACCATTAGACCAAACTGCTCTATTAGAATCTCTGTTCACACAATGGAAGTCACAGCCGCTTGCTCCTTAGCTGGTACTGGCTTTCATTTGCACTCACCTCTTCCCGAGCATATGGGATGTCGTATCAGCAGAGTATATCCAGATCCAAGCGGTTTGCGCTTTTGCAATTGGTAGACAGAAATTTTGTCAATGCAGATTTTCTAAGCACTATCAAAGATTTTTGGGTGTGCCAATAACTACTGAGACTATCACAGCTCATGCCATAATCTTTCAGTTTTGATTTTCAGATCTTGATCTATTCTATTAGGATTTTATTCTCCATTTCTTTTATTATCTCCTGGTATTGTCACCTCAATTATCCATGCTTTGTTCTTTTCAACCATAGTTAAATCTAGTGTGTTCTGAACCAAGATTTTATCAGTCTGCACTCAGTAATCCCACAATATTTTAACCGGCTCATTTTTGATAACTATTTCAACTATTTTTCATTATGTTTCACTGTTCATTTCATTGAATTTTTTTTTCAATTTTTCACCATGCAAGCCTGTGCTATTCTCACAAGCCAGTTGTTTGTGTAGCTTGTGGAGCCACCTTAACAAACGGAGCCCGCTAGAGCAGGGGCCTCCAAACTTGGCAACTTTAAGACTTGTGGACTTCAACGCCCAGAATTCCCCAGCCAGCACTAGACGATGACGAAAACTGCACCTGCTTGCAGAATCACACCTGGTTGCCATGAGGCAGCCTCAATGTGCTGAGCCTCGCTTGGCATGGCATTGGCCGGGCACATCTTGCAAAAAGCAGTAAGGTAGGCTGGGTGCTGCTGGGGCTCAGAGATTGCTGAGTCTGACTGCCATTTGTCAGAAATGGTGTAGGGTCTCCTGCTTGGGTGGGGAGTTGGACTAGATGACCTACAAGGTCCCTTCCAACTTTGTTAATCTAATCACCACCTCCCCAGATGAGCAACAAGATCATCCAGATCTGTTGCAAAGAGTCCTGGCTAGCTGGATGGGCAGAACTCCATTACAGTCCTAACTCAAAGATTACCTATATAGGGGTGGGTTTTTTTTTTACTTTTCCATCGATCTTTCCAAAACTGGATTGTTTTTTTTAAATTATTATTATTTTCAGAATTTCTATTGCCATTTATATTTTGGCAGAATCTCCTCTGGTCTGATTGAATAGCTGATTTTGCTTAAATTGGATGATTTGTGCCTCAAAGCCTTCAATTTTCCTAGTTAGTGCTGTTATTTGTTCCTTTATTTATTTCCTCAGCTTTTTCAATTTTTCTGGTGCTATGTCACTATTTTTTATTAGGCTTGTCCTGATCTTTTACATTCTTCAATTTTTTAAAAAACAACTTTCATGTTTTGTTTTTAATATTCACATCTGATCTTAATTTCTTTCTTTCTTTTTTTGGCTTCCAGTCTGATCTTCCACTTTGGGACTGAATATGGTTTTGGTTTTTTCTAATTTCAGTACCCGGTTGTTCTGTAACCACCATTGCCGTAGACAAGCTGATTGGTCTGTTTGATAGATGTTATTTTAATCCTTCGAAATGCCTTGGTCACATCCTTTATTATAGGTCTGTTTTGGGCACTGTTTTCAATGCCAACAGTCTTGGCCACAATCTTCTTTTTTCATTCTTCTGGTCAGGAGTTCGGTTCAGAGGCTGTTTCAGTGTTGACCTCTTCTGGTTCTGCTGTTATTACTTCTTCTAAGCAACGATGTGTGTAGTTCAATCAGTTGTTTCCTTTATATTTCCAAATTGCTGTTATCTGAGTTTCATCCTACCATTGGCTGTGGGTCTTTTATTTTCATAATTTTTCCGAATCTCTTCCAGTTTTGCTTCCCTGAATATTTATTTCTTGTAATGAATCTCTGATCTGCTAATTGTTGTTCAGTGATATTTGAGTCTGGATAAACTATTTTCCAAAGTTCAAACATTCACTTTGAGTCCTGCTTTGTTGGTTCCAATTTATAATCGCAGGCCATAATGGTGTGATTTTGACAGTTCACTTTTGCCTTGTCTGTGGTTGATGTTCTTCCAGTAGACCTACAGGCCTAGATCCTGGTTGCTCAGCGTCCCTTTAACCAATTTACGACAAATGCCTCTAACATCTGATGTGGTCCTTGTTGACCTGGGTGACGACTGATCCGGTGTAGGACAGGCTTAGTCTGGCTCTCCTGTTAAGACTTTTCTGGCATGGGTTGACCTTCTAGTAGAACACATTCTGGCCAACATAGCTCTCAACTTCTCAGACCATTGCAAGCCCCTCCCCCGTGGCAAGGGGGTATGCATAGACGGTAATATATTATACCAAACTGATTATAATACCATGGTTATTAAATATTATTATACCAAACTGATTATAATACCATGGTTATTAAATCAACAGTACTTGTGAATGATTCTATTTATTTCACATTATGAGTAGACCTTAAGGGTTGAACTGTGGGATTCTTGGTCTCTTTGAACTTGAGAGTTTGCTTGCCGATGTTTCATTACTCAACTAAGTAACATCATCAGTGCAAGAGAGTGTGGAGTTTATTCCCTTTTAATATATACCATATTTACTCACCATTCAAAAGTGACAAAAAATAGCTAAGGAAACAAAAAGACCAGAATGCATCTTCTCCAGCAGCCCACATCCAGATAGGCAAAGATCAACACCAGACAAAGAATAAAGCAGAAAACAATTCTCGAATCAAGGAACTACCGAGGAGAAAACTATACTGGCAGGGCAAGCTATTGTATATAATAGGAAGTAAATCCCACACTCATTCACACAGATGATATTACCTAGTTACCTAGCAAGCAAAGAACCAAGCTCAGAGAGAACAAGGAAGCCACTTCATAGAATAATCATTACTGCCTGTGTTTCTTGTAAGCTAATTTCCATCTTGAGACATTTTTTCCCCCAAAGACCCACAAACAGATGTATGTTTCAGCGGGCTCCTGGATGATATTCTGTGACTGTAAACCCAGGTTTAGATTATGAAAACTTTGGCCAGTGACCAAAAGCAGTGAGAGGGACACTTTTCTTTCAGAGTTCTATCTCCACCGGTAGCCCTGGCTTAATGACCCTAATTTCCAACATCTGGTTGTGAAGGACCAGATGATGGAATTTAGGTACAGATGAGGCCCTGGGGATCAGAGGAAGGGTCGTATGTGGAGATAGGACCCAGGTGTGGATGTAATGGACATGAGAGTGAGGAGTATGAATTCTGGTAAAAACATCTCTCTCTCTCTCTGAAGGAGGGGGGGTAAGGGAGAGGGAGGCTGCCTTGAGACAAAACTGCTTGTTCC
>JANHFL010006798.1:28554-44090 GCA_032468155.1 Oxyrhabdium leporinum | reverse complement strand
GCAGAAATGGAGTAAACCAAGTAAATATGTCAAGCCGAACTTATTATCAACAGCTATTTGTGCATCGGTAGGCAGTTTGCAATAGACAGAGATAAAATTATCCATAAAAGCAATCTAACTTTAAAGTAGAATATGTTCTTGCTGTGCTTGAAATCCTCCTGTCGGAATGACTTACAAATGAAAAATCTCCAGTTTTCCAGAGGTAAAAGAATAAGAGCCAACCTGATCAACAACAGCTCTTGTACTTTCTCCATTGAGCTCTCCAGGGTCCTGAACTCTTCCTCTCCCCCATGTTATTAATCATAAAATCAAACAATGATAGAATTGCAGAATTGAATGAATTACAAAGATCATCTAAGGCAGTGTTTCTCAACCTTCTGGGAGTTCAGAATTCTGAAAGTTGAAGTCCACATATCTTAAAGATGCCACAATTGAGAAATACTGATCCAGGCCAATTATCTGTGATCTGTAGGAAAACCAACTGAACCTTTTAGAAGTGGTTATCCAGCTTCTCACTAAAAATATCCAGAGATGAAGAAACCATAACTCCTGTCAGTTGACTGGTCTACTATTGTACTAAACTTGCAATCATGAAGTTTTCCTTATTTATTTCTGACCTTTAAGCAGACACGGCTAAGGGATGTCTTTTATAATGGTATAATACTATTTTGGAGGCTGTTCATGGCATAACTGTTCAAAAATCCACAATTGCAGATTTCATTTTGATCATAGCAGTGTTCCTGGTCCCTATTACAATGGATAAAATGTGGCTCTCAAGATATCAGTAAATTACAACTCTCCAAATTCCCAGTAAGTCTAGTCAAGAAGTAGAATTTCCCTAAGGATGTAGAACCTACAACAATTAACTTGGAGGAAATAATGCTGCACAACTACACAGTGTTGCACAACATGTCTGCCTACTTCAGAGAGGCTGAAATGTATTGGTCAGCTTAAATGTTTCATAATATTTATCTTCCTAGACTGAAGGGAAATAAAACAGTTCATGACTGAGAGGTTGAGGGATCAAGTTTGTCTCTCCAGTCAAGAAGATTAATATCATAAAAGATCTCAAGCATCATGTGGTACTATAGCAAAAGCACAATGCTAAACTGGTGAAGTTAGGAAACTGTCAGCATTTTTTATTAACTTGTTCATCTCACCTATTTTTTAAGCCAAAACAATTAGATTTGCTGGGAGTGGAAATCAGGCATGTGTGACGTCCCACCAGAGAATAAATAGTGTGCTACCTGCACACAAATGCACAAGCCAAAAAATTTTCCCATGCCATCAAGATTTAAGAAAAGTAAAATGAAGATTATAATAAGTATAAAATTTTAAAAGTATAAATTTTAAAAATACTGATTGCAATAGGAATATCACTGTTTAATAGAGGGAATCAGATATTTTCATAAACTCATTGTTACAATTAAAGGCCTAGAGATTAAATCATAGGAAGAACGGTTGCAGGATTTGGGTTTGGCAAGTCTAGGGAAAAGAAGGACTAGGGGGACATGATAGCAGTATTTCAGTATTTGAGGGGCTGCCACGAAGAAGAGGGAGTCAACTTATTTTCCAAAGCACCAGAAGGCAAGACAAGAAACAATGGACTAATCAAGGAAAGAAGCAACCTGGAATTAAGGAGAAACTTCCTAACATGGAGAACAATTAACCAGTGGAACATCTTGCCTTCAGAAATTGTGGGTGTTTCATCACTGGAGGCTTTTAAGAAGGGACTGGACAGCGCCTTGTCTGAAAAAGTATAGGATCTCCTGATTGAGAAGGGGGTTGGATTAAAAGAACTTTAAGGTCCCTTACAGCTCTATTCTATTCTTTTTTTACTTCTCTACAAATCATTTCAACACAGGTCAGAGATGCTAAACATATTACATAGGCCAATGTGATCACAATATTCTTAGAATTGAGATTAGAAATGTCCAGGCTGGACAGTCCATAAACTATAATTCCCATGCTATAATTCCCACAAGCCTCAGCATGGTGATGTTATGTGAAGGAAACTAAGGAGAAGAATAACCCAGAATAACTGAAGGGTCATTAGATTATTTATTTATCCCCATCCTCCAATACAAAAGAACCATCATAACTAAGTTAGACAAGAGTCATGGCTACACCTACTATGGTACAGAGTGAGGTATGTGTAGTCCTCGACTTACACTCACAATTGAACACAAAGTTTCTATTGCTAAGCAAGACAGATGTTAAGTGAGTTTTGTCCCATTTTACAACCTTTCTTGCCACCGTTGTTAAGTGAATTACTGCTGTTGTTAAGTTTGCAACATGATTGTTAAATGAATCTGCCTCCCCCATTGACTTTGCTTGTCAGAAGGTCACAAAATGTGATCACACGACCCTGGGACACTGCAACCGTCACAAATGAGAGGCAATCGCCACACGTCTGAAGTTTGCTCACATATCAATTACAGTTATTCACTTAACACTCAGGTCAGGGAAGGTCGTAAAATGGAGCAAAACTCACCAATCGCCTCACTCAGCAACAGAAATGTAGGACTCAATTGTGGTCGTAAGTTGAGGATTATCTATCTTTAAGAGGAAAAAAATATATTTTGAGTTAAAGAAAAATAAATCAATTCCTGGGAGGCAAAGACATGAAAAGCAATGTAGCTAATTTCAATTAAATGTACAGATGGTTTCAGACCAAATATAATTTTTAATATGAAGGCTGAGTTTGGGTATTGGGTATACAGTGGATAATCCTAATATCAATCTAATAAATAGCTTTTTGATAGATTTAGCCATTCCTGGTGATCATTGGAACATAAAATACTAAATGGTCCAACAGTTAGCTCGAGAAGTTCTTGAAGCAATAAAACGTTTATGATCAATGTCTCTTAGACCAGGCAGTTTTAATACCAAAATTTCATAAAATGTCCTTTTGCAGAAAATGTTTCACACCATGACTTCCCAGACAGTTTTTTTTTTAAAAACTTGTCCCCTAAAGATGATGGAGCTTTTCTTTTTAATTAAAGAAAGCTTAAAATCTGGAGAAATATGGTGCTGTAGTCAGGAAGCAGAGGAACGTGGAGACGGTTATGCCTTACGTGAAAAAAGATCATTTGTTGGTCTTTACATAGGCTATCATGAAATCTGTCTTCCAATGTCTTAAAGTTTTCTTCCCCTCTAAAAAAAAAAAAGCTTCTATTTTTCTATCTTATTCAAGAGAGCCAATAGAAAAGAATATGTGTAGCTCAGGGTTGAATTGAGGAGCCTTTGGTGCTCTCTGAGCTTGGTGGTTTTCTTGTTTAGTAAAAAAAAATACTCCAGTCAAGGAACTGCCAATTTAAGCAAACAATCAAACAATAAACAACAGCTTAATCAGGGTACCGCCAACAACACTCCCACTAACACCGACAGAGCAAGCTACTTGTAAATAAACACAGAGCAAACCCCACTCCCTTCTAGCCTTGATGATCCCAAAAGTGCTTTTTTTTCAAGGGGCAACTGGACTTTCTGGTTTTTCTTTGAAGATGCTTCACTTCTCATCTAAGAAGTTTCTTCAGCTCCGACTGGATGGTGGGAAATGGAAGGATTTATACTCTTTGCAGACATATGTCATTTATATTCCTTTAGCAGTTCCTTAAGGTCACCTGGAGGTTTATCTGTGTCATCAGGGTCACCTGAGTGCAGTGGTGGGTTTCAACCAGTTTCACAACCGGTTTGGTGATCATGTGCTTCAAAAATACCAGCTTACCTTCTATGTAGTAACACAGTGACTACAACTGAGGTGTGGCAATCCACTCTGCCATGCAAATCAGCTGAGAAGATAAAGGAGAGAAAAGCAAAGGGGCGGGTTCACTGGCCAGCTGAGTGTCGGAGATACAGGTTTGTCTGAACCAGTCTGAATTGGCTGAATCCCACCCCTGCCTGAGTGATGCAAATGTGTGTGGAGCCTTCTAGAAACTGTTGAAAGGACTGTGTTGTAGATTGGAGATACTGCAGATGATGTTGTATCCCTCCCCCTCTGTTGAGAGAGAGCTGTTCAATTTTGACGTAGATGGCCTCTTTGACCCCTCTTTTAAACCAGCGGTCCTCTGTCGAAAATACGGACATTGTTGTCTTCAAAAGAGTGGACTGTATCATACAACACAGTCCTTTCAACAATTCCAAGAAGGCTCCACACCAATTTGCACCACTCAGGTGACCCTGATGACACAGATAAACCTCCAGGTGACTTTAATGACCTGGTAAAAGAATGCAAATCAGCTGTCTGCAAGAAGTATAAATCCTTCCATTCCCCACCATGCAGTCAGAGCTGAAGAAGTTTCTGAGAAGTGAAATGTCTTCAAAGAAAAATCAGAAAGTCCAGTCGCCTCTTGAAAAAAGCACTTTGGGGATGACCATGACCTGGATGACCGGGAATCTCCATAGACCTTTAGCCTTGATGATGTTACCAAATTGGGTAATCAAATGTCTTCAAGAAAACAATGAAGCTCAGAGAGCATCAAGAACCCCACTATTCTGAGAATGCTTGATAATTTCTTTAGATTTTCTCTTGGTGCAGAGATGGCATTTGATATGACTTTGTTGCCAAAGTTGATAAAAGGAGATATAGCTGGAAATTTTCTTTTTCTGTGACAGGTTTATTATTCTGCCATTTCATTGAATGGCTGCACTTTCTAGTCTGGGGGAAAAAAACTACAACAACAACAGTGGGAAGTGTTCCCTCATGAGCAATTCTATTGGGATGTAAGAAGCCAGCAATTGGAAACTGCTGGAGAGAATATTGTACAATGCAAAACAAGATGTGCACATATTTACTCTGCCTTTCTGTGAATGTGGTAGACTTAGATGTCCCTCAGGCATTTGATGGTTCCTGAGGATTTTCTGAGGGAGTGTGGAGAATTTCCTGTGAGGTAAGGTAAAGACATGGTATGATTGCTGAGATCTTTTGAGCTTGCGAAATCCAAGACGTAGATTGGTATTTTGGAGTATGAGCTCTGCTATTTGTACACTTGGATCCATGTCCTAACCCTAATGAATGGCTATGAGGACATGAATTATGAATTATCATTGTCATGTCATCTGGATCAAGGTAGAGCTGTAACTAGTATATAGGTAGTCCATGCCATACAACAGTTCGCTTAGTTTGAAGTTACAATAACACTGGGAAAAAAGTGGCTTATGACCATTTTTCATACTTACAACCATTGCAGCATCCCCATGGTCACATGATCAAAATCAGATGCTTGACAACCGGCATATAGAATAGAATAGAATAACAGAGTTGGAAGGGACCATGGAGATCTTCTAGTCCAACACCCTGCTCAGGCAGGAAACCCTATACCATTTCAGACAAATTGATTGTCCAATCTCTTCTTAAATGCTTCCTCTGTTGGAGAATTCACAACTTCTAGAAGCAAGTTGTTCCATTGGTTAATTGTTCTAACTGTCAGGAAATTCCTCCTTAGTTCTAGGTTGCTTCTGTTCTTGACTATTTTTCATCCATTGCTTCTTGTCCTGCCTTCAGGTGCTTTGGAGAATAGCTTGACTCCCTCTTCTTTGTGGCAGCCCCTCAAATATTAGAAGACCGCTCTCATGTCACCCCTAGTCCTTCTTTTCATCAAACTAGACATTCCCAATTCCTGCAACCGTTCTTTCTATGTTTTAGCCTCCATCCTCCTAATCATTTTTGTTGCTCTTCTCTGTCCTTTTTCCCGAGTCTCAACATCTTTTTTGTATATATATTGTGGTGATTGAAATGGGATGAATACGGTGAGTGGGTTGCTTAAAGCCGTGGTTTATTTATTCTACCAGATAGCGTCTGACGGGCAGATTGTTATAGCTGTTAAAAGAGTTTCTTGAGCTCTTCAAACTGACCTCTTCTTGACCTCTGTCTGCCAGGGGTCATCCTGCCCCTCCAAAAAAGCACAGGCAGCTTCTCGCATCTCCTAACTCTTGGAGAATCAGACAACTGAAGGCCGATAACTCTGAATTTCAAATCAGCCGTGGAAAAGCAAAACACAGCCAGGAGAAAAAGAGCTCAGTTGTTGGCTTTAAGGTCACGGTCTGATCATGTAAATTATTACCAAATTGTATGGAAGTTTAACTGCAAGGAGCAAGCTCAGGAGGCGGGGTCTAGACTATTGGGTTTGATAAATGAAGTGTGAAGTGGTCCATCTGGCTCAGGACAACTCTCTCTCCTCTCTGGCCGAAGGGAAGCCTTTAAAAAGAACCACGGTACCTATAGAATCAATGACCCATAAGCGGAGCTGGAATAGATTAAGATTTAATGGCGTCCAGAGAAGACATGTTCACATGGGGCTGGAGACAGGAAGCTGCAGTAGATGTTGGATTAAAAACAAAACAAAACTCAGATTGTGCGCCCTCCCTCGATGACACTCACTCCTGGATTTGTTAGAGCTCCTTGTCAGGTTTTGTGTTGTTGTTTTTTTAGTGGTAAAAATCTATTGTGTGTATTTATTTATTTAAATACTTGATAAGGCCAGTTACTTCAGCATAGGGAGAAAAAAGAAAAGGAAGGAAGGAAGGAAGGAAGATAGAAAGGAAGGAAGGAAGGAAGGAAGATAGGAAGGAAAGAAGGAAGATAGAATGGAAGGAAGGAAGATAGAAAGGAAGGAAGGAAGATAGATAGGAAGAAAGAAAAGGAAGATAGAAAGAGGATGGAAGGAAGGAAGGAAGATAGGAAAGAAGAAAGAAAGAAAGAAAAGGAAGGAAAAGAAAGAGAAAGAGAGAAAGAAAGAAAGAGGAAAGAAGACAGAAAGACAGACAGCCTTGGCCAATGTGCTGGTCAGATAAATATGCTTACATGCAACGTTGGCAGAAATCCTGATCGTGGTTGTTTAGCGTGTTGTTAACAGAATGGGAGAAGAGATTTAAATTAATAGTCATGTTTTTCTATAGCTATGGCAAGTGATGCATATATCATTTCTGTTAGTGATTTAAGACGACGTTTCCAGGGCATTAATTCAAGAGTGTCGCAGGCATCTGTTTTACTTAGCACTGAATCAAAGTGGTGCTAACTTCAAGGTTCTGGGTTAAGAAAACTCAACCAGCTTCCACCCAGATGCTAAAAGGGGCTGCGACTCGTAGGCCGTGTGTGTGTGTGTGTGTGCCTGTGTGCAGAAGCTCGTTTCCACTGAAAGAAAATGGATCGAATTGGTTTTGCCTAATGAGGGACACGGGCTGTGACAAATCACCCCCCGGCCAGAAGGCACATGAATTATTGCCTGCACCCACAGATGGTCTCAGAATCACGATCCCTAAATCAGTACGGTTACTAGAGGTTGGCCCTTGACCCTACAGCAGGGGTGTCCAAACTTGGCAACTTTTAAGACCGGTGGACTTCAACTCCCAGAATTCCCCAGCCAGCATCAACTCTGCAGTGTGTGAAAAGACTCATGGATTCTACATCGACCCAAATGGGCTGAAAAAAATTAGACAAGCATCATGGAAATTATAAGCGTGTTGGGCCTAGTTTTGAAGCTGAACCTTTGGAAATCAATCGGCGCAGATTCTTAAGCGTGGGCTGCTCTCTCTTTGCTTTCCAACAGGCATCTCGAATTTTGTTCTGTAACCTAGTTATTTTTTGTTTGTTTATGACATGACATGACATGAAACACAGTTGGAACTGGTTAGCCTTTCGGGGAAGGTTTCTTTCTCCTGCTGGTGGGACCCACCAAGCTCAGGGAATTAGAATTATTGGGCTTCCCAAAGAGGTAGGACGGCGGAAGCTCGATACATCACAAGCTCGGACAAATTTATAACCTGCGCGACGGACTGTTTGCTTCATTCACACGGCAGCTGAAACACACAGTCGCCTTAGTATCAGTTGTCATCAGGCCTTTTAGAAACAACTTTGTCTGCCAAAGGCAACTGGGCATTTGGAAAAGAAGCTGTAAAGCTTTTTCTTTCTTTTTTTAAATTTCCAAAGTGTGACTTGATTCCTGTCTGTCAGTTTCCCAGAACTGGCTGGGCACCGTCCCTGTAAGGACATAAGGAAGGGCTGCTTGTTGAATGACGGACGTAGGGCGAGTTTATTTTTAATTCGTTTCTCAGGCTTTCTGGCTGCCCTGACCATCAATCAGTGTTTTTCTTTTGGCTCTTGGTAAAATGGCGGTGATCTTTATCTAGTTTCCGAGAGGGAATGGAACGGGCTGGTTGAAAGGGGAGGTGGTGGTGGTGGGGCTTCTAATATTAAGATTTAAACGATGCGTAGGAATGTGTCTGGGTTGATTTGTTTATTTGGTGATCGTAAGACCAGTTTTCAGAAGATGACTCCTGAGTAGTCCGCATAACTCCAGAATAAAGAAGCAATATTGTCTAAAAGGATTGGTGTAGTAGTTAATGTATCAAGGTAGAAATCGGGAGAGGGTGAATTCTAGTCCCACCTTTGGCACCAAGGCAGCTGCGTGATCTTGGGCCCGTCATGTTATTTTTCAGGGAGGGTTAGGGTCTTATTTTTTAAATGCAAGCTTGGGTATGAATTGTTTTTTTTCCTCAGCTCCTGGAGGAAGGAGCGGGCCGGATAACATTCTCACACAGCTTATTACTTCTATAAGCCTGCTGATAAGTGCCCTTTAGATGCCTCCAAATTTGTCTTTCGCTGCGGCGTTAGACCTTTAATCAGAATGATTTTTGACCATCGTGGTCAAGGTTGATTTGAAGAAATGCCCTCGAGAGGAAAGGTTAGCCATTTGTCCGCCCCATAATGGATTAATCGCTAACTGTACTGTGTGTTTATCTTAAGGAGACAATTTACCACACATGAAGAGTTGTAATTTTATTTTATACCAAGGGTGTCCCCAGTGTATCTTAGTCATTTCCTTTGCCATGTATTTTCCAGCTTATAGATAAAGTCTAAATTCAGCTGTCAGCTCGGGGAAGTGTTTGAGGTCTGAGGTGGTTTATTAACGGCTTATTCTGCCTGTAGTGTAGGTGACAACTTAACGCTGTGAATGACCCAAGTTGTCTTTCAAAATCTGGCCCAGGTTGTGCGTGGGTCTGTATCAGGAGGGAGCAACTTTGGATTAATTAATGGACTGATTAATTAATCAAGGGAGGTCACGCGAGAAAGTGGGACTTTTGTGGAAGGCCAAACCAAGATGGCTCCGGAGGTGCCTAGGCACACATTCACACGCATACATAAACTGGGAGGAAAAAATAGCAGTCACCTTCGAAATAAAAGCCACAGTGTTGTATTGTGTGAATGGTGTACAGTTATTTACATTTGATTTCTGATTTTCGATAGATCTCATACAGGCTCGACAGAGATAGCCAAAGGGCCGAATGCGGCCCGGGGGCAGGAGGGGGGGGCATAAAATACCCAGGTCTGGTCCATGTCTATGCAGAGATAAGCATGGATGGTTCGATAGATAGATGAATGAGATGCGCACACACACACACACACACAGAGTTTCCATGACGAAGGTGGGACTAGAACTCACTGTCTCCTGGTGATTGGCCCAAGGTCAATGAGCTGGCTTTCATGAGCCACGATGGCGCAGTGGTTAGAGTGCAGTACTGCAGGTTACTTCTGCAGCCTGCTGGCTGCCTGCAATTTGGCAGTTCGATTCTCAGCAGGCTCAAGGTTGACTCAGCTTTCCATCCTTCCGAGGTGGGTAAAACGAGGACCAAGATTGTTGGGGGCAACGTGCTGACTCTGTAAACTGCTTAGAGAAGACTGTGAAGCCGTTTATAAGTCTAAGTGCTATTGGTTTCATGGCTAAGACGGGACTGGAATTCACCATCTCCTGGTGATTGGCCCAAAGTCATCTAGCTGGCTTTCATGGCTAAGGTGAGACTACAACTCACAATCTCCTGGCTTCCAGCCTGATGCCTTCACCAGTAGCCCAAGTTGGCTTTCGGCATCACCCGCAGGTTGGTTGCCCTCATCCCAACAACGAAAACACACACACCGGAAAGGCGTTATCATAAAAATACCGATTTCACCCCAGTGGCACGCACGGAAACGGTATCACAAGCGCCCTTTTAAACCCCCAGCTTCGCTTCCCATTATAGCTGTGGGCTGCTGCACCCAGTCGGTGCTACCTTCCCAGTGTTAATTATAACCTACAAGACTGGTGCAGTTAATTTCGTGGCAAGCATATTGTTTCTCGGAGGCTCCCCGGAGCAGCTCATAAATTATCTTGAAGGTAAAATGCAACTTGGGGAAACAGTTATGAAAATTCCATCCATCTCGCTTAGGAGGTACAGCTGCTACTGTCAGCTGTTCCGCTGTTGTATTGTGAAGGAATTACGGTGGGTCAGGTTTAAGAGGCCAGGCCTGGCTGTCACCGAGAAACCAACCTGTCCTGCCCCTGTCAGACAAGTACCTTCTGCTGATCCCTTGTGGCTTTCCTTCCTGAGCTATAAACGGCAGGCTGGGACAGGTGAGCAGTCCCTAAGCTGTCTCTATTCATTACGTTACAGAAACTTAGTGTAAGTAGGCAGGTACGGAGGCTTCCTCCTCCTCCTCCTCCTCACTCAACGGGACAGTGCAAAAGAAAAGGAAGGAAGAATTAACAGTGTGTGTGTGTGTGTGTGTTTTAGCAGGGGAGGTGGAGAAAAAGGCTAGGACTGGATGAAGTTTCTCTCCGTGTCTTCGGGACACGAGTGATTAGCTCCGTAAACGTAAACACAGATGTGCACTGATTACGGGAGCAAGTCAATGGTCTGTGAAATCATTGTTGGTTTAATTGTAGGGAGGATTTGGTTTGACAGGGAGAGGGGACATCTGTTTATTATTTATTTTTCTTTCCCCCACCTTCACATCTGATGAGATGAAAAAACAAAAGGAGTTGTGCGCTCAAAGTGCCATGCTGAAAATGAACTTCTTATAAGCTTACAGGGTGGATTAGCCAGGAATTTTTTTTGCCCCGTGTTTCCTGGCTTCACAAGTCTCCCACCGTCTCTTTTACAGCCGGAGAAACTAGGAAAGGTCCCTTCTGAGCCTTTTTCTGCCCTTGTGCAGCTGAGGGCTATGCTAACTCTTATCTGACCCTTCCCTAGGCTGCATCTCATCTCCAGGTCTCCCAAGGTCCTTCTCACACGCCATTAGACTTAACTACTATACCACGCTGTCTCTCACAACGTTACATAATGCTTATGAAAATACAGGTAGTTCTCGACTTACAATAGTTCATGCAGTGGCCATTCAAAGTTACAACGGGAGTGAAAAAAAGTGACTTATGTCCATTTTTCACACCTACGACCGTTGCAACATCCCCAAGGTCTTTATTGTATTAGATAGCGATCACACAGGCAACGGTAAATCTGTTTGGAAAACACGCTGAATTAATACACGTTGCAAATTTGTGTTATTTTTGTAATGGTTGTAATCTATGAAACCTATTTTATACTGGCAGAGAAATATTACATTACATTACATTAGGTTGAGGGCAAAATATCTCCTTTTGATGGCTTAAAAATCTTCTTAAAATCTGATTTTCTGATACATATGAACCAGGTTGTTTTTTTCCCAGTAGAGTTTCTATTCAAGGGTATATAATAAAAAGGAAGGAAGAAATAATAGATCAAGGAGGAATTAGTTTCAAAACTCCTTTTATATTCTGTATTCTGTTGCATCAACAATCCAGGAAGAAAACTTCATTTTCAAGATAGGGTCAGTATCAGGTCAAAAATACATTTGGGAAATTGCCTTATAGAAAGAATTCCAGGCCCTGAGAGAATATCCATTGATTTTTCTATGATCTAAGTTTTATTTTCATAGGATCTTATTTATAGATTCAGGACTATAAAACTGAGAACAGCTGTGATATTTGCTTTTTTCCACCCTCCTGTCAGCAAAGAAGGAACAAATGCTACATATATTCATGGTGTTTGAAATATATATATATATTTCCCCCATGCATATTTCCATCATGATTCTACTGTATATAGTTATAGTTCTATGTAAATTGCGTTATTTTGAAGTTTGATTGGAGACCTTATTCAACCCAAGCTGATTGTGATGGATGAGATGTTAGTATGGATAAAAATGAAGAAGAAAACAAAATGACAAAAATTAACCTGAGGTACAGTGGACATTAGTCCAGCATAGGTTATTTGCAGTCTTCCAAACCATTAACATAGATCTAATCCCACTTCCTTTGAGGCACTAAACTGCCAGGTAAGTAGACTTCAAAATAATATATGTGTTAAGATGTATGGGCTTCAATTCCCAGAATTCCCCAGCCAGTATGTTCTCAACCTTAGTGTAGAAGAAAGAAAAGCAGAGCCTGAGGGTGGAGTTAAGAGAGGAATGAGCCTAGAGTTGTTACGTTGACACAAGCGGTCTAAATCCAGCTCCTCTTTAATTTCATTAATTCTTCTCTAGCGCCAATTTAGTGCTGGCTGTTAGCTGGCTAGATTCTTGTGTGTAGGCATGAGCAATAAAGCAGTTTAACTGGAACTTAACGAGCAGTCCCGAAAATTGCCTTGGATGGCTCTAGTTGTTTTCCGTTGTACAATAAAGATACTAGTAATTGAATGCACACTTGAATATGTCCTATGTCACACATATGTTTCAAAAAGGTCAATTTACACTATATACACCGCTCCTGAAATAATTGAAACTGATTGGCAGACATGGTGGCAACTTGTTTCATTCACGTAGCGCTTCGTTTTGTTCTTACTCCATCTTTGTTTTTATAACTTACAACGTTATTGCAAAAACGCTGTAGCACTGGGTGCCCTCAAGCCACTCACTTGGACCTAGTCTAGTGCATGTTATTTTAAGGGCAGAAGTAAAGGAGATTGTGAAAGACCATTGTCCCTTGTGGAAACCTGGAATGCATTTATTTATTTTATTAAACATATTTGTATGCCACTGCGATCAAAAACGACTCTTGGCAGGTAAGGTACCCCACTTCTTATAAGCTAAGAAATTATTACCCAATCACAGCTTCTTAAATTCTCATTAAAAAAAGGTGTTGAGACTCTGGAAAGAGTGCAGAGAAGAACAGCAAGGACTGGAGGCTGAAACATATGAAGAATGGTTGCAAGAATTAGGTATGTCTAGTTTAGTCAACAGAAGGACCAGGGGTGACATGATAGCAGTCTTCCAAAATTTGAGGGGCTGCCACAAAAAAGAGAGGGTCAACCTATTCTCCAAGGCACTTTCAAGGAAGGACAAGAAGCAATGGACGGAAACTAACCAAGGAGAGAAGCAAAACTAAGGAGACATTTCCTGACAGTGAGAACAATCAATCAGTGGAACGACCCAATTTTTTTTGATGGTTAAGGATTTCCTGAGCAGTGGGACAGCAGATTTCCTGAGCAAGGGGTTGGACTAGAAGACCTCCAAGGTCCCTTCCAATTCTCTGTTACTCTGTTATGTATGCAAAGGGGAAAAAAAAAAACCCTGACAGGCAGGTGACCTTGAATGACAACAGAGATGTGTTAAGATAACACTTTGTACAAAGTGCTTGTTTGTGGAACTGTGGAAATAAGATGAAACGCAAGGTCAGACTGGAGAGAGAAGGCTGTTTTATTTTGAATGCACATATTTTATAAGAGTCTGCATGATTTATATTAGTTAAGCTTTTCTTTTCTTATTTCTCAGGATGGTTCTGCGTGGAGCAGAACTTATTTTATTGCTGATTTTATTTACCTATTTATTAAATACTTCTGGTTCTAAAGGCATTCAGTATTGTAACCGACGTTAATCTGAATCAAATCCCCCTGGCTAGTGATCAGATGCTTTGAAGATTTTAATCTTTACAGAGACGCAGTTTTAATTTTACAATATAGTCATCTTCTAAATGGATGTGTCCCAAGGTCTATTAAATCACAATTTAAAAAAAAAAAAAAGCCACAAAAGACCTTTGAATAGTTTTTTCTCTTTGAATGGTTTTCTGCCTGCCACTCCTTCAAATGAACCATCAAACAAGTGGGGTGTTTTTAAATAAAAAATAAACAGATTCAAATGATCAACACTATGATGAAGTGATGATGACTCTTAAATAGATAAAATACCTCTTAAAAGCTATTCTTCTTGTAAAATTTGGTTTCTCATTTAAACAGTCCAGGAAATTATGCACAGAGCAGCCTGTTTAAAATATGCAGAATAACGCATGTTTCCCCATTCTCTTTGAAAGATGAGGCGCTTTTGAGAATCTGCTTATAATGTTTTATAAATTTAAAATAATAAAGGCCTCCCCCGCTGTATTGTTTTATTTCTTATGTTGAGGTCTAGGTTATTCAGCATAGATTATACAAGTTGAATAATTGCTTCTAATCCTAACCCAAAAATCAGAATGGGAATATGGAATAATCACTCTAATTAATAATGTAACGTGCAGCATATGTGAAAGAATTTCTCCGAAGGGCCGAGAACTGACTTCGGATAAGAAATAAACAAAACGAAAAAGCCCAAAACCGGAGTCTTAATGATAATAAAAGCCAAGCAATTTTTTTCCGACTCTCTTGGGCACTCCGTTGTGTTGTCTTCAACGACCTAACAATGATCCAGCCTTGTTTTTAAAAATTATTAACATGTTATCCTAATCTTTATACCGACTTTCCCTTAGTGGAGAATTATGAGGGCATCCATGTTAGGACCTCGGTATCTTGACCGGGTTAATTATCCATGGATAATGTTTTTTAACAGTACGGTGGATGTTCTGAGTTTGCCAGTCGGTGTGTATAAAGGGCTTATTAAGTGTGTAAAGACTCAAGTGTGACACATCTATGCACCTCTCTTGCTGGAGCAAAACAGCTGTGATTTCTTTGCAGGATGATATATCAGATGCAGGGTCTCATTTATTATAGCCAAAGCTAATGATGCAAAAGGAAACTTTATGTCATCTACCACTGACCTGGGAATGTGGCAATATATTTCTGTAGGTGTGTTCACTTAGCTTCTATAAGCAATTTGTCTTCCCTAACATCAAGGCATTAATCTTCTTACTGTAATTCACCGTTTCTCAACCTCAGTGACTCTTAAGATGGGCGGACTTCAACACCCAGAATTCCCTAGCCAGGTCTGCCAGCTGGGGAATTCTGGGAATTGAAGACCACTCTTTTTTTTTTACGGTAACCAAGATTGAGAGACATCACTCTGTAATTTACCCACTTCTACTGCTATGGCTGCTTCTATTAAAATACTACATCTCCAGTCTTTCCTGTTGCCATTATCATCATTTCAACATTTTCCCCCTCCCTCCATTTCAACTTCTCTTTTTTTTCCTTTTTAAGGTTGGGAGGCCCAAAAGGTCAGTGGGGGGGGGGAGATAAGAAAACATTTATCTATGTGGTGGACGAGAGTCAACACTGACTTGACAGCACACAATCAGTCAATCCGTTCAGTTCAGGTCTCTGATATTTGAGGATTTGCTTCCTCTATGATATATCTGTCCACACATTAAAATCTGAAGGAGGAAGGCAACCGTGATATGGCTGTGCAGAAAAAAAATTCTTTGCTCTGAGTTGTTGGCCCCAACATATTTTGCTTTTCAGTGCCAGGGATGGATGGATGGATGGATGGATGGATGGATGGATAGATAGATAGATAGATAGATAGATAGATAGATAGATAGATA
>JANHFL010006798.1:0-14752 GCA_032468155.1 Oxyrhabdium leporinum | reverse complement strand
TCTCTCTCTCACCCTCTCACTCTCATTCTTTCTCTCTCCCCCCACCCTTCTCTCTTTCTGAATCCAACCAATCCATCCATTATCGACCTCTCCCCCCCCCCCTATAGTATTTACTCATAACCTACAGTGTTTTTAAGGAAAATCTTGAGAATCTAACCCTGTTAGAAGCCCTCAGTAATGAAAGATGTTTTTTCCCAGAACAGACCCGGTCACTGCCATGCGATTCATAACCAGTATGGAGAGTCATTTCTATTCACTACACACACACACGCACGCGCACACACACACACACACACACACACACACACACAATTTGCTTCTCACGTCTTCTCCAGGGCGTGCTATGACAGTTCCCATTGCCGATGAAGGCCACAAATGTCTGTTGTGACTGTGAAAGTCAGCGAGAGGGCAGGTGGGACTCGGATGTCTCAATAGCCCATGTTTCACCGACAGAAACAAGTTTGATTTATCGTGCTGCAAAGAGGGGCACCAGACTGCTGTTATGCATCTCGGTTCCCCTTGTCAGTTAAATATGCAAGTACAAACAGTTTTAACACAGCCTTTACCTAAAACAAGCCTTGGGCACCATTCACATACTTTGACATAGGAAAACTGAGCTGCTTTGAACTTCTATGTTTTTTGATAACTGCTCAGTATGCCTCCTGAAGGTTCACCTGTGGGCATTTTTTTTTTCCCCTGTCCTCCTTTCTAAATCCCAATCCCTTTGATTAATTGCCAGGACAGATCAGCCTCAATGAATAACTCCTATCTCATAATTCTTCCTTCTTTTGGAGTTGAAAGAGAACCTGGCGGAATGTTGAATAGGTAAATCCTTCAACTGAGTTTGAACGGTTTGAGATTCCCGAAGAAAATGCAACGTTTTAATGGTAGCCCTTGGTTCAGGTGCCTTAGCAAAGATGGGAATGTTACCACCCTGGGCAGAAAATGTCAGACTGGGCAGAAGGCGTCCAAGGCAAGGACTGACAGATTGCGAGTTGTGTAGATCAGAGAATGGAGAAATTAAGAGATTGTATGGATTTTTAGGGCCGACCCATTTGGAGAAAGATATGAAAGAGGGGTTGTGTTCCTAAGCCTGGATTCAAATCTCTGTTGACCAGGAAATTCAATCCGTGATCTGAAGCTTTCAACCTTTCTTCTCATCTAAGAGGAAAGTAATGTACCAGAGAAAGAAAGGCATGGAATCAGTGTCATTAATACAGGTTGAAAATGCCATATTTGGAGCGAACAAGAATATTGTCTCATCCTGGGGGAAAAAGAATGGTGGGAATTTCATTTGGATGGATTTAGGGCCCGCAAAAAGCAGTGGTTGCAGTTTGTAGACCATTATTTATGCCTTAATGTGTTACGTGACCCCAGCCGATTGTAGTTTTAGTCAATAAACCATGATTAAGCTGGCACTGACTGTGACATGTGAACCAGCCATTCTCTTTTCTCTAGAGGAAGAACATTTCTTTGGCAACAGTGAAGGTAATCAGATTTCATGCGCATCCTTCTTAATGTTAATTTTTAAAAAAAATATTATTATTATTATTAAAAAAAGTAATTCTAATTCCCTTGCCAGTGGTCTTCTAAGGCCAAACCATAATTGATCTTTGAAGGTCAGATAGCCACCTCTCGACTAAATGTTGACCTCTTTTACTTGATGGCCTCAAGCTTGGCATCTCAGCTGCATTAATTGATTATTTTAATAAGGTATTGCACTAAATCTTCTAGGGGCTGTAATAAAGAAGGACCTGGAGGCTTTCTTCCCCCATGGTTGCTTTGACAGAGCCATAATAGTCACATGAGCTGAATTTAATCTGAAGAACCAAGAACTGGAACCCTCCTTGTTAATGCCTTATTAACAAGGGTCTCCATGAAGTTATTATTATTATTAATTATTGGCCTGAAAGAGATCTCCACCTCTGAACCCCAATCAGCTAAAGGCATTTGATGAAAGTGTTATAAATATTTAGAGGGAACAGAGAATGGGAGGAAAAGCAGAGATCCTGGCAATGGGTCCTCTTGAATCGATGTGACTCAAATATTGGTCTATTTTTATTCCGTTTCCCACCCACCCCTTATTCATTTTTTTGGAGCAAAAGGGCTGAATGGACAACTCAACATTTTACGTGTTTCACTGTGTATTCAATTGCATTCTTCCTTAAACTACAGAACTGAGGGGTTTTTTTTCATTTTAGTTTGGATTCTATTGTAGTTTCAGACTGTGAGAGTTTATTCCTGTACACTTAGAAGAGCCTACATAATGCCAGCTTACAACCAAAGAAAAGTTCTCCTGGGACTTAAGTGGCCCATTTGTCCTTCATGATAGGAGAGAGAGAGAGAGAGAGAGAGAGAGAGAGAGAGAGAGAACCGATAAAGCTGTGAAGGTGCATGGGCTCACACACATAAACAAACATACATACATACATACATACATACATACATACATACATACATACATACACACATACATACATACATACATTTAAAAATGGCAGTTGCCTTCAAAATAAAGGCAGTGTAGTTGTATTGCATGCATAGTGTACAGTTATTTAAATTTGATTTCTAATTTCTGGTTGACCTCACGCTGGCCAGACAGGGATAACCAAAGGGCCAGATGTGGCCGAGGGGACTGTAAAATGGCCAGATCTGACCTAGGCCATCAGATCAATCAAATCAGAATAAAGAAATTAGCAAGTATATTCAGGCTCTCTCCTTCCTTCCCCCCCCCTGCATACGGGGTCTCTTATCACCAAAGCAAATCATTATGACAATGAATAGTATTGTGAGAAATATCTCCCTTTCCTCCATCCCAATTCTGGCTCCCTTAATTAAATTCCACTGCGCAGCCTGAGCTTTTTGGCAGGGCCCATTTTTTTTTGACTGATTAGAGCCTTTGAGATGAAGCAAGCATGTGGAACAGGAGATGAATCGCTTGTAAGGTCCAGGTAATTAATTAATTGATCGGCGCGGATCGTCTTTCCACCTCTTTGATGAAGGTGAAGGATCGCCCTCCTAGGTAAACGATGCTCTTGTTCACACCTGGGAGTATCTAGCCAGGTGTATGAATTGGACCATCTCTTTGTTGACATCGTTGACTCGGTATCCAGAAGACAAATTACGAGACCGGCAGCCCAGTTTTTAAAACCAGGTTCAACCACTCTGTCAACCTAAACACGCTTGTTCCAACCACAGGATTCCTAGACTGGCAAACATCTTCTTTCCAGTCGTTTATTATTTTATTTTATTTTATTTTTTTAGCGATTATGGACTAGCAGGTTCAATTCCTGCCCTCTGAAATAGCTGTTTTCACAAAGGCACCCTACCTATTTTCCCATCGTATTTATACATTTATTTATTTATTTTTTTCTTGCTTGCTTGGCTTTGCCTTTGTCAAGCAAAATCGCTGGGAAAGCTATGCTTGTTTGAAATACTTTCACTAATGGAGATGTGGGCCCTGTATTTAGCCGGTTGCTTTTCCAAAATCATCCAGCTGGGTTTCATACCTAAAGCAGGACTTGAACTCACAATCTTCTAGTGATTGGTCCAAAGTCACCCAGCCAGCTTTCATGGCGAAGGTGGGACTAGAACTCACTGTCTCCTGGTGATTGGCCTGAAGTCAAGCAACTATGGCTTCTAGTCCAACCCCCTGCTTAGACAGGAAACCCCATACCATTTCAGACAAATGGCTGTCCAATCTCTTCTTAAAAACTTCCAGTGTTGGAGCATTTACAATTTCTGGTGAGAAGTCCTTCCACTGGTTGATTGTTCTCGTGGTCAGAAAATTTCTCCTTAGTTCTAGGTTGCTTCTCTCCTTGATTAGTTTCCATCCGTTGCTTCTTGTCCTGCCTTGAGGTGCTTTGGAGAAGAGCTTGACTCCCTCTTCTTTGTGGCAACCCCTGAGATATTGGAAGGCTGCTATCGTGTCACCCCAAGTCCTTCTTTTCATTAAACTAGACATACCCAATTCCAGCAACCGTTCTTTATGTTTTAGCCTCCACTCCCCTAATCAACTTTGTTGCTCTTCTTTATGATTATCAATTTTAGTATATATTATCAAATCTCCATTCCTCTTCGGGTATTAAGCCCAACTTCTGAACAACTGTTCTTCTTGATTTAAATCTGTCTTGAATCCCCAATTCCTTTTGTGCATGTGAAGATAAAATGGAGAGAAGGAAGGAAAAAAACAACATGTTGCCTTGAATCCTTTGGAGGACATATGGAGCTTCACTAAAAAAATAAAACTAAACCCCTAACAAATGTTTGTCATTTTTTTACATCCCTTAAAAAAAAAAAATATTCAGCAAACATTGAGATAATAACACTGTCTGCAGAACCATAACATGACATTATCCCATGTAGTTATATAGAATTCATGCATTTCCTCTCCTCCTGGGTCTGAGGAGTGTCTCTTTAATGGGTGTGTCTGCTATATTTAATAGACTTCTAATTAAACTGTTGTTGTATAATTTTGTATGCATTGCCGTGGTTATTTTAGTCGGGGAAGAGTAATTACACGTAATGACATAAGTGAGATGGATGTATGTAATCACGTAATTAGAACATGTGTGTGTGATTGTGTCTCTGGGTTTCCGCTCTCCTCCCGTTCCCAACTTTAAAAGGAAAAATCAAATTTTTCATTAAAAAAAATATCAGATTTTTTGCAAACATCATAGGGGCCCTAAAATGGTGGATTTCTAGTTGATCTGTCAAAATAAGAGACATCTTCTCCATGCATGTGAAAGAAGCAGCACACTATCATCGATTTTCTGGTCCAAGGATGTTTAAACAATTATTATTATTATTATTAATGAAGGAGAGTTCTCACCGTAGGGTGTAATGTAGCACCATCAATGGATGCTGCCGTTTGTATGGAAGATGCAGGTAAAATGGGATAAGGCCCAGACAGAATGTATCCTTACATCTTGCATGAAATTTGACTGGTGTGGTTTCCCTAAAGAATCCCAAGCTTTGGAAATTTGTGGGCACGCTCTGTAGGAAAGTCTTCATTCAACAGAAGAGGTTGGACGATGGGGTCCTTGGTGCTCTCTATGCTTGGCTGTTTTCTTGCAGACATTTTATTATCCAACTAGGTAGCATCAGTGCCGGAGTGGACTTGTGGAGTGGAGGAGGAGGAAGAGCAGGAAGAGGAGGAGAAGGCCAAAAAGGATGACTTCTTGGTACTCTCTGAGCTTGGTTGTTATCTTCAGACTTTTCATCATTGAACTAGATAACATCATCAGATGATGATCATCATCATCAGATAACACCACCAGAAACCCCTTCCCGATCCAGCTATTGAAGTTGTGACATAGGATCACATACACAGTTCAAGTCTGACAGTTGCATTCTACTGGAGTTCTATTCATGCTTCAGCTAGAAACTCCTGGTTTCTTTTCCAAAATGAGGATCAAATTATGAACAAACCACGTTATATTGCTCGGCAGATTCTCGATCTGCAAGCAAGGAAAAGGCTACCTCGTTTCTGGAAAGAAATGATTTTATAGCCAATGATATCTCTAGTAGAGATAGAGGAGACACTCACTGACACAAGAATTATCCCGATTGGCAGACCCAGATCGTGATCATGACAAATATTTTCCCAGCCAGATTTTCAGAGGTGTTGAGTTTCATTGACCTTTCATCCAATGTGTTGGTCCTGTAGCAGATAGTCCAATGCGTTTGGTGGGAAGGAGATGTGCCAGTGACTTGCCAAGAGCTCCTACAGGATTAATACTGGTTTTTATCATTAGACATACCTGTGTCCTTCCTACCTGACTTCTGATTTCTGCATCCTTAAAACGTGTCATGCAATTTTGTTTGTTTTTCTTACGACGTTATTTTTCTTCCAATAAGTCATATGCCCAGCCATGGATATTGAACACAAGGGTCCAGTTCATTTCTCTTTTCCTGGACTATTTGTGGACTTTGAGTTGGGTTTTGAATTAGCACGATCACTTCATGTTCCAGTTCTCTCCGGAAGGATGATGGAGGAACTTCTTTCCAATAAGATGTTTGAGCAAGCCCTAGCAGATTTATCTTCTCAGTTAGCATTTGGCTAACAACTGTGCCGTCAGATATTTATGATATAGTGTTCCATTTGGGGTCCCTTCCTCATTTGCATCTTGCCTGCATGCCAAAGACATATATTTTATTCTTCAATCAGGTCATATCGACACATGAAAGACACTTCCTATAAATTCTTTACTACAGCTTGTGATTCAGGAAATATTTTATGGAAGACATATTTTAAGTTGTCCGTCCTTTGATTTCCCTCAGAAACTAATAAATAATCAACAAAAATATGATTAAAGGGAAAGCTTGTGAACTGCATCCAGAAAGGAAGGCTAGCTGGTAGAAAAATCTTTCTGATCCATATCCATTTATTCTCAGAAACGGAATTCTAACTGAGGTTTTCAAAAAAAAAAACTGATGAAAGGTTCGGCTAAGTTTTAGCATCAGATAGCCATCTTCAAACTCTTGGTTGAAGTCTGGAAGAGTGAAAGTTTGGATGTGGAAATTATAGAAAGATGAAGTGGGTTTTAGTCTGGATGGCAAATTATTTATCTTAGGTAATTAAAGCTTCTTGAAACTTGAAATTGAATTTGAAAACAAATTAGTTAGTTTACTTTATTGTCATTGCACCTCGTACAATGAGATATAAATGCCATCTTCAGCTATAAAAAATAGAACACAAACACACATCCTTTGCATTCTATACAATTCAATTCAATTATTTTTCAAAGAAATGTTCACCAGAACTTGGTTTAACTCCTTTTTCAGGAAAAGAACTGCAGAAAAGTATTTTTTTGCAGAGAAGTTGAGATTCTACATACAAAAATACACAGAGCATTTTAAACCAATGTAGATTTTGCTAGAAGAAGTTATTTGACAGTGTAAATGATATTCTGCGCTACTGTACAAGTGGAGCTGAATGAGGGAAAATAACATTTATTTTGTAAAAGTCTAGAGATTCTCAGTCATCCAGGTCATGGTTGTCCCAAAGATGCTTTTTCAGGAAGTGAAATGCACCTTATTTTGCAAGTGGTTTGGGCATGAAAATACAAAAAACAAAATATCTCTAGGTCATTTCTTAAATGCCATATACAATCATGCAAGGGATCATCATGCAGGAATTGCAAGATGATTAATAGGTATATATGAGCAAAATTTCACTTGGGAAAAGTTGGTCTACAGCAGTTTTTTTTCAACCTTGGCAATTTTAAGATGTGTGGACTTCAATTCCCAGAATTCCTCAGCCCTCTTTCTCTCTCTCTGTCTCTCTCTGTTTCCCTCTCTCTCTTTTCCTTCTCTCTCTGTCTCTGTCTCTCTCTCCCTCCTTCTCTCCCTCTCTTTCTCTCCCTCTTTCTCCCCCCCTCTCTTTATTTTTCTCTCTGACTCTTTTTCTCTCCCTCTCTCTCCCTCTCTTTCTCTCCCTCTTTCTTCCCCCCTCTCTTTATTTTTCTCTCTTTTTCTCTCCCTCTCCTTCTCTCTCTCTCTCTCTTTCTCTCCCTCCCTCTCCCTCCGTCTCCCTCCGTCTCTCTTTCTTTCTCTTTCTCTCTCTCTTCCCATCCATCCATCCAACCAACCAAATCTACCATGCTGGTCTAATGCAGAAGGTCTTTAAACTAACTGATCTAGGATGAGACAGAAGAACTATTCCAATCTTGGATTAATCAAGACTAAAATCAATCTCCCCACTCCTGGTCCAGCACTTTAGAGATGGATGGAGATAGAAGATTGATTCTCTTTAACCAGAAATGGTCATTGCAGGCGAATTTAACTCATTTTCTAGTAAAGTTCTCCCCCCCTCCCCCAATTACTCCAAAAGGGGATTGCATCTCCTCCCTTCCTCTAATTCTTGCAGCAGGTCGGAAGGAGAGGCTGTGGAAGGAGATAACGTCAGCAATAAAAGGAACGCATGGGGAGAATCAGGTAGGAAAATCTCATTGGAGGCCTCCTATCCGATCAATGATTCCCGTGGCAGTTAAATTAGAGGCAAGGTTTATTCTGCTAAATCCGTTGTCCAAACAATTCTCTAATTTTGGCCTCTGTGGTGCTTTCTGTGAAGAACAATGAAAAAAAAAAGGAAACTTGGTCTCTGTCTCTCTCTCTCTCTGTCTCTCTCTCTCTGTCTCTCTCTCTCTCTCTATTTTAAAGCTTACTTTTAATTTTGTAAAAACCAGTCCAAAAGGGTTGCATTTAGATCTGGTTCCCAGCCCTGTCTCTTGACCTTTTAATTACTTTATTTGAAACAGCACTGAGGGTATAATAAAAAAAAAAAAAATCTGGAGGGTTGTCTCTCGTTTGCTTTATTCATAAATTAAAGCTGTTCGCTCCGCCAAGGTGAAAGTCAAGCCAGAGTGTTCATTACTACACAACTGACGTCTTGTCAATAAGCCCTGCTTTTTAGTTTGTTCTAGTCAGCACTTGTGTTCATTTTGTTGGGCCATTGGGAAATAAATACAACAAGATTATACATTTGGAAAATACCGCAAGAGTTCATGGAGAAGGAGGGAGGGGAGGAGGGGACAGGATTGGAAGCAAGAAAAAAGAAAAAGCCAATGATAAATTATAGACTGGGTAGAAAGTGACAGGTTATCTGGTGCTAATAACAGCCAGAGATAATTGCAGTTGAATATTGTAATGGTGAGTTTTCCAACTTACAGTACACAGCGCTCAAGATCAATCTTCAGAGGGAACAAAGCAATTTGTATTAAAACTTAATTCACCGGTTAAGTTTCTGCAGTATGCAAGGGAGCCCACATACGGCCTTTTCAGGAAGTTCAAATGCACCAACCACACGAAGCATACGAATGTTCTCTACTTTGGGGAAATTGGCTTGTAATGAAAACAAACACATGCCCTTATATTCTATGTTGTGTCTACTTAATCCGAAGTGTACCATTTGCTTCTCAAGGAATTTAGCGTCCCAGTATTCCGAATCGGAAGAAAGCCTTTGTCGATGGGTAATGTCAAGAGAGAGAAATCAGAAGTCCGGTCACTTTAGATGAATCTATAAGTTTATTGCATGCAAAAGCTCTCTACAAGAATCTGAACTACTAACGGTCAAAGCGAGTTGGCGGTAGATAAGAGTCGACGGAGTTCTCGCGGGCATGAAGGGTCTCTAGACTGATGACGTACTTGATCCCTCCCTCGGGTTGAGCCTGGCCATCTCCTACATCTTGGAACCAACTGCAAGGGCGTTTAGTTATTTATAAACAAAACATTTTTTTTCTGCTTGTTGCTTCTGTCGTGCGTGAAATATCAACGCTACTTATTTGAAGTGTCGCTGAAATTAAGCAGGTCCCTTTGATATTTCATTATTCCCGCAGTGTCTTGTACACCTGATGGGGGAATTGTGCTAGGAGCAAAACATGGTGAAGAGTAGAAAAATGGTTTAGGAAAGAAAAGATAGTGTTCATAGTTCAGGGTTGAACTGTGGAGTCTTGGTGTATCTTGGTCATTTGCTTGAAGATATTTCCTTACCAAACTAGGTAACATTAGCAGTGCTAGTGAGTGCGGCGTGTTCCCTTTTTATACACAGTAGCTTGCCCTGCCAGTGTTGATGGGGATATGATTTTTCTCCCTGCTAATTCTTTGATTAGGGTATTGCTTTCTGCTTTATTGTTTGTCTGGTGTTAATCCCTGCTTATCTGGGTCTCGGCTGCTGGAGAGGATATGTTTTGGTCACTCAGTTAAGCCGGCTAGACAGATGCTGGGTTTTATTTTGATGAAGGTCCCAATGAACAATGACGATTAGATAAAAATAAATTGTATCATTTTGTCCCTGTCTTGTTTTATATCCCTCACCCTCAGGCAGTTTCCTCCAACAGGCTGAGCTCACGGTTGTAGGCAAACCCGTGATTACAGCATCTTGTCTCGATACTTTAAATGTTGCTTAACAAGAAAAATATGTCAATAGACAATGAAAGCTTTCATTTTATGCTTTCAGCTTGAACAGAAACTGCTCGGAGCAGTGCTGTAAATTACCCCCGAAGAGTGACAAGGGAGAGAATCATTTTTGTGACACGGGACACGACTGTCTTTGTAATTAGTAACATTTAACAATATATTAAACATCTCCTTGCTAACCCAGTGATTGCCTCCCCCATCCACTCCTGAGCCTCACCTACCTTGGCTATAAATCAACTCTTAGTTTTGTCAACAGATTACATCTGACTTTGTTATTTAAGGAAAATTGCCGAGTGAACACCTTGTTCAAAAATTTGGTGATGATATATCGTGGGATGAGATATACATAAAAAGAAAGAAATCAGGAGAGAACTCCACCTAGCCTTCTCAGGAAGATGTTTGCAGGGTGGAGGAGAAGAAAATTAATATTTGCTCAGAGGTCCGTTGTGTTAATTTTGGACACTGCTTGCTTGGATCGCACTGTCATGAACACACTGGGCCTTAATGCTGAGGGAACTCGATCAGAAGTGGCTACCAGCCTACGATAGATGTCTCTTTCGGGACAGAGCCCATGGATTTGTAGGAGAGAGACTTGAGAAGGTTCGCCATATAAGTCCACCAGCCAATTTCTCTTAGAATGCATAGGGTTGGATGTCCCAAAGTGCTTTTCCAAAAAGCAACTTGACTTTCTTGCCTTTTTTTCCCCTTGAAAATTAATTTCTCACGCAAGAAGCTTCTTCAGCTCTAACTAAATACCCCACCACCTTTTTACTTAAGAAGGTTCTTGGATGAGAAGTGAAACATTTTTAAGGGGGGAAAAAAACCCAAGAAAGTCCAGTTGCCTTTTGGAAAAGCACTTTTGAGATAACCACGACCGGGATGATTGAGAATCTCCGTAGACATAGAATTGGATGTTGGGGAGTTTTTCTGCAGAAAACTGTGCTGGGTAAATCTTTGGTCTTCTCTAAAAAGTGTTCTAGTTTTTTTAAGTAAGCACATTCGAGTGTTTTCAAACACATCCGGTGGAACCTGAGGCCTGAATAAACTAGCAGATAATCCATTGAAGAAGGAATTCATCCCTGCTGTAACACTCTTTAGCTTCTTCTCTCTGTGTGTTTGTGTAGAGGTATTTCTTGATTTGGATTTGGAAAATCTTGTTTGTGTTATCCGCTCTTTGCAGAAATGAAAGTACTTCAGTTTTGTTGCTCTCTCTTTATTTTGTTCAGTTCAATTGCTCCCTCTAAACCTTGAAAATATGGGCTGCTAACTGATCCCTTGTTGCGATTTCTGGTTGTATTTGAAGTGTCTTTGTGCAGCCACTAGAGTGGGACAGAGATAAAATAGAAACATGACAAGGAACCAAAGAAAAGCACAGCTGTTAATAGGCTAATTTGCTCCAATTTCTTCTCAAACAAAGCTTTGTGTATTACCAGCTTTGGGATAACCTTTTAACAAGTGTATTATCTTTAATTGACATACTTATTAATAGTCTACATTATTTTCTTCTGCTAGACAGTGTTCCTACAATACGCAGTAAAAGGAAGCATGATATAATTTATTAAAAAAAAACAGTTTATTATTATTAAATAATAATAACAGATATAATAAGGCTTATTATTAATGTCAAGATTATTATTACTATTTGTAATTTGAATTTAATAAACTGTTTAGCTCAGAGCTCTACTGAGTTCCCAGTATTAAAATGTAAAGGATGAAAGTATGGGTTCTTTAATCAGTGGCAATAATTAATGTATTCATTGCAGAGATGTAATGTGGACCTTAACTGAATTTTAATCAAGGCTTTGGCATTGAAAAACATAAACAAACATCCCATTTTGAGCACCATGTGTCCTTTGAGGTGCGTATGGAAATGTGGTGCCAAAGCCTGCCGTATAATTTCTCCTGGTCAAAAAGAAAGACTTCTGTTGTGATACAATATTGACCCAATGCATGAAAACAGGTCTTGGTTATGGGTATTTCTAGAGCAGGGATCTCCAAACTTGGCGACTTTAAGACTTGTGGACTTCAACTCCCAGAATTCCCCAGCCAGTCAGCTGGTGAATTCCACAAGTCTTAAAGTTGCTAACTTTGGAGACCCCCTGCTTTAGAAGATCGGGTGGGTAATTTTTTCATTATAAGGTCACTAAGGACTGTAGGTCGTCCTGTCATTTATTGGACAATTCTTTTTCTGGTGATCTGTAGCTTCCATGGTTTCTCCTACCTTGCTAAGTCCCAAATAGATGTAGTAAGTGCAAACCATTCTCCTCCAAGAGAATTTTCTCAGCCTTGGAGAAAGCAAAGTGATGAGAAATGCGCATCAGAAAGGGCTTCGGAAGAATGAGAAAGAAAAGCAGAACAGAAGAAAAGTTTGAGAAGATAGATAGGTAGATCTTAGCCCTTTACTCCAAAATGTTCTGGCCAGGAGAACAAGTGAGATGTCACTTGACTCAGAAGGATTCTTAACATGAAAAGCCACTCCAGCCACGTTCATTTACTAGAGGTAAATGACGTCCTGCTGGAACTTTCTCATCTCACTCTGGTTCCAACTCAATGATAAGAAGAGAACTAATTGGAAGGCGGTTTGAACCGTGACACGTCTGTCCCTCAGTACAGAGGCCGCATTGTTATTGTCACTTCTCGGCATGTTGAACTTGAAAGTAACAAGGGAAGGGATAAGTTCTCCAGGAGAGAAGCTCTGATTGTCCCGACGGTAGAGTGAGAAGAGTAAAGTGTTTTGTGGCCCCGACGAATATGATACCTTCACTTTTTGATCAAAGCGAAGCATCAAAGCTGGGAGAGATTCAGTCTCTCCCGCCGAGTTTCATGAAGAAGTCTCACCGCCTCCTTGTCACTGCATTGTTGAAGAAGAAGGGACAAGGTAATCGGATACCAAGCCTTCTTTCCCAGATGTAGTCAGGGGAGTTGAGTTTTCAGGTCATTCTCAATGCCATGGGCTAATGTATAATGCATAACACAACTCCGGAGACATTTAAGAAGGAAACGTCAAGCGTCGCCCAATACTTTAAGCGCTCTAAGTAGTAGAATGTGAACCATCTCTTAACTGGATCATGCAAACATCGCCGTACCAAGACAAGGGGTCAAGCATTTTTAACAATAATATAAGAAGAGGGGAGCGGGGAAGAAGGAAGCTTGGGGCTGCATCTACCCAAATCAACTTCCTGGGTGCCTTTCGTTTCAATTTGGTTTTCCTGACTTTATAACAGATGAGGAAAATGGATGAGGTTAACCCTTCCTACCCCATCCAGCCATCCAGACATAGTGTCTGTCTGTTTTTCTGTCCATCCATCCATCCATCCATCCATCCATCCATCCATCCACCCATCCATCCACCCATCCATCCATCCATCCATCCATCCATCCATCCATCCACCATGGAAAAAGGGAAGGTTTGATTTATTTTCAGGCTTAGATCTTGTCATATGGCTTCATTCGAGACTCTGCGGATCAAATTAGCACCGTACCAGGGTTGTGAGTTGGGGTGTATTTAACATGTCTGTGTTTCCAGGGCATTAAAAAATAAAAAGGGGAGGGGGCTGACTTGCACAGAAGTCCCTTTCAGGCAAAAGAAAAGGAAAACATATGTTAACCATTGTATTTTGGTGGCTCTTTCGTTAATAACTCTGACATGTCATTCCAATTCTGGTAGGTCTGATAGATTAAACATGAGCATCTCATTATTCAAGGTGGTTAAATATTTTGGCTTGCTTTGCCAGCCTAATTTTTTATTCCTCACACAGTCAGGCTACCAAAATTGACATCTTCTTTTTAAATTGTTTGGCAGTGGTAATTTCTCTCTCTCTCTCTCTCTCTCTCTCCTTCCTCTCCTGCTCAGAATTGCCACTGATGTAAAATATTACTAGCTGGCGTCTTTTCCATCCCCATTTTAATTATTCTTGACACCGTAGAGAAACATCTAATATAAATCTGTAATGCCTGCTGATGACAGACTATACGGTTGGAAGACCATGTAATCTCTCCACAATTAATTAAAGTGCATGGCATTGTTGCCTTGTGTGTGCCTGTGCGTGCAAGTGTGTGTGTGTGTGTGTGTCTGTGTGTGCGCCCACCCGCCCGTGTGTCTGTTTATCTAGCATCCAGATGCCACTAACTGGCTGAAATAAGACTGCTGTCAACGGTAAAAAATTAAGATCCAGAGCCTGAGAAATTTTGTTAAAAAAAAACCAAAAACAGAGAGGAAAACAAAACCCCAAAAAACATGTCTCCTCTACTCCTTTTTTTAAAAGAGGTATTGTTTTAGTCTTATCATTTTAGGGATGGTTTGATCATCAACGTAACTCTCGCGGGGCTTAATTGTTCGTGTCGTTTAGCAGATCTGTGGTTGCGAGTATCCGGCGCTCTCTCCGTTTTTCTGTTGTTGCTTGTTAAATAAACACAATAATGCGAATGGGCATAAACAAGCTTTAAAAAGGAATGCCCTTTTGTGGAATGGAAGAGAGCGGAGTCCAAAACTTGGGTTGGTATCAAATCGGTGCCGTGATGCAGTTGTGCGTGTGGTTGCACACACACACAAAAAGCAGCTTACTGTCACACTGGAATGTTTAGCCTGTCAGACTGATATTAACACCTGGGCCTGCTCAGCAGTAAATTACAGTGTTAATTTTCAGTAGCATAAAGACAATTAAATCCAAATTGGCTAGTATGGATATTGTCTTTTCACTTGTGGATTAGATTGTATCTAAGTTTCCATCTATTTCTGTCTCCAGAATTATTATTATTATCATCATCATCTTCTTCTTCTTCTTCTTCTTCTTCTTCTTCTTCTTCTTCTTCTTCTTCTTCTTCTTCTTCTTCT